>VYZX01023843.1:63449-90409 GCA_013401335.1 Brachypteracias leptosomus | reverse complement strand
TCTCTGGACACCTTCCAGCACGTGTACCCTGAGCAAAGCCCATCCCATGGCAGGGGGTCCACCCCACCTTGGCTCTAGGCAGATTTTCTCTGTAGCCACAGAGCTGTTGGTGCCATTTGGCTCTCACAGGCTGTGGCAAAGTGCCAGCCCCTCACCTTCCTCCCACTGAGGGGCTCGGAGCTCTTCTCCCCCTCCTCCTCCTCCTCCTCCTCCTCCTCCTCTCCCCACTCATCACCCTCACAGATGTTTGTGGGAGCTTCATGCCTGGACAGGGTTCAACTCAAGCACCCGGGATCCTTGGTAGGGAGAACTTGGCTTGGAAATTCAGTGTTAGTTTCTCACATTCCTGTACGTGCTTTGCTTTTAAAATAACCACAGTGGAGTCAATCATCTCTTTGCAGTGACTGGTGGTAACTCTCTCATGTATTTAAGGCTTGACTGTTGCTCATTTTGGCCAGTATCTCCCACAGCTTTTTGTGCATGATTCAGAATCAGGTATCAAATCAGAGGTTAATTTTAAAATCTCCCCATTTTCACACAGAGTCACAGAATCACTATGGCTGGAAAGGACCTATAAGATCATCGAGGTCTTTTTTCTCTTTCTCTTTCTTTCTCTTCTCTTTATTTCAGTATTTCTTTGTATTTCTCTCTCCTCTCTCTCATAACAACAGAGTAAATCACATATTGTTTATGGAAAGTTTGAATTACTAACGACCCATACAAAACAACACTAGGGATCATCTCTTTTCCAGTGCCTCTTTTTAAACCCAGGAGCTCAGAGGCCAGTCCTAGTGTTTTATGATCTTAAAATGTTGATATCTTTCCAGGTATTCATTCCAGCTTGATAGGAACCCAAGAGAAACAGAAACATTCTTCATCTTCCCTTCAGAAAAATGTGCTGCATCTTCCTCTCTTCAGGGGACATCTTTTCAGAGCCATGGAGGGCAGGTCACTGCTCTGGGACCAGCTTCCCTGTCCTAAATTACCTTTTCCCTATGTGTGAGCCTCACCCTGGGCAGCTGGAACCACAGAGAGCAGGGCAGAAATGAAACACAGAAAAAAGCTGCCTCCTAGTGTGAGTCCTGCTGTGATGGGGGGAGTGAAAAAAGAGGCTGCAGCATCCCCAGGGAAGGGTCCATCCTCCCCATCCTCCCCATCCTCCCCGTCCTCCCCACAGCTGGATGCCACAGCCACATCCCAGGGATGTCTGTGCAGGGCACTGTTAGTTTCCAGACTCAGATAAAAGCAGAAAGAGAGGCAGAAGGAGCTGGGACAAAGCTGTGGAGATCCTGGGAAATGCCCCAACTTGGCATCTGCTGCTCTTTGCACCCCCACTTGTGTCCGAGATGCTTCAGCTCCTTCCCTTGAGCTCCCAGCAACCACCAGCCTGTGCTCCGACCTCAGCAGCCTCATGTCCCCTCACCCCACCCCCTGCCCTTCTCTCTCAGCCCTGGCAGGGCTCCCCAGTCCACCAGATGTGAGGAAGAAAAGGAGCAGCTCGGATGAAGGGAGCAGCCCTCCGGCACTCTGCAGGCAAAGAGCTCCCAGGGTGAGGGCTGTGGTCAGAGGGGACCAGCCTCCCATGGCCATGGGGCTTTGTTCTCCTCAAGGCCATGCTGCCAACCTTCATCCCTCAGACAGTTAGCTGGGGAAGGTGAAGGAGCAAGGCCCCTCCAAGCAGAGTCCATCATGGACATGCCTGTGAGAAGGGCTCTCTAGAAAAACAACATTAAAAGCAAGGGTGAATCGTCCTCCCTGGTTTTGCTGATCCCACACTTCAGCTCTAAGAATGTCTCCATGTTGCTTCAATTGTCCCTTTGAGGCCCAGCTGTGACTCTCCCCCCCTAAAGGGTTGTGGCTGCAGAAAGGGAAATAAAACCAAGGCAAGGCATTGAACACAGCAGCCTTTTAATGTACAGCCCCTTCCCCACCTCCATACATTCTGTATCTCCAACTACTGCCTGCTGGAAAGTCTGGTAGAATTGGCTCCTCTCATTCTCAGAGCTGTGGTGGCATCTGGTTAAGGAGCTTTTTCTCCTGGGGTGAAAGTTGACTTCTCTTTAAGGATGCAAAGTAGCATGTGGTGGAAATGGGTTGACTCCTGTTTAAGGATGCAAAGTAGCATGTGGTGGAAATGGGTTCATTGCCCACCTCCTGGATGTTCTGCCACCATCTTCCACATCCACCCCATCTAGATTTGGATGCCCAAATGAGATGATAAACCTTGGTGGATAGTCAAGAGGGGCTGAGACCCTCCTAAAATCAGTCCCATGAAGGTCCTTATGTTTCCACTGATCACAGAGAGATCCCACACTCCTCTTACCTGCAGTTCCTCAGACACCCTCTCTGGTTTTGAATCCAAATCCTGAGGCTGAACAAGGCATTTGGGCACTTTTATTTAGAGGGTCTGTTCCTTCTGTTATCTGTGGGGTGAACTCAGCTGTGCTGGCAATGGAGAGCCCTGTAAAAGCTTGAATGGGTGATTAACCAGCCAACTGCATCTTCACCCAGATACTTTTCCAGATAAAACAGCAGGTCGATGATGCTGATATTTAATTTCCTATTGCATGGTGGGAAGCCCAGTTGTGTCTCAGGGCCCCCTTCTGGTAAATACAGGTGGGAAAACACATCTCTGGCTGCTCCTTCCAGAGCTCTAGGGTTACTTGGTGGTGGTGACACCTTGGCTAGCACAACCTCTGCACCTCCATGGCTGTGATGATATTGCTGGAGACAGGAGGAGAGCCCAGATTTTGGGTTGTAGTAACTCTCTTCCTCCTGGGTCTGCTTTGCATTGGTACCCAGGGCTCTAGTAAAACCTTTGCTGCCTCTCCTGTGCAGTGGCAGAGTAATTCATTTCCTGGACATCTCCTTGTCATCCAGGCTGACACTTCTCCTCCCCTAGGAGGTGTTGGCTCCTCCAGCTCCTCTGAGGCAGCAGAGCTGCCAGAGTCCATCTCAGGCCATCTGGACTGAAAACTCTCTGGCACTTTCCCCCCCTCTGCACGGGTGAGAGAAGTGTCAGGCCATGAAACACCAGAACTCCCTTGGTCTGTGAGCTCACGTGAAGGGAGGAGGGAGCCTGAGCTGTGTCTGCCCTTCACACGCTGGTTGCCCTGCAGAGGTGCCCATCATACCCTAGTAGAAAGTGTGGCCAAACAGGTCACTGTCAATTCACTGCAGCACAACTGACCCAGGCAGAGAAGGGAAGAGGAGGAGATAGGTTGGGAGAGTGGTCACCACTGGCCCAGGCTGCCCAGGGAGGTGCTGGAGTCCCCATCCCTGCAGGGGTTCAACAAACAAGTAGATGTGGGGCTTGGAGACACGGTCTGGGGGTCAGGGAGATGATGGGATGAAGGTTGGACTTGATGATCCTGGAGGTCTTTGCCAACCTATGATTCTATGATAAAAATCTTTGGACACCAACCTCTGGGAAGGGTGGGGTGGCCTCATGGGCAGAGATCCCACAGGAGGTTGTGGCAGAGGTGGGAGGTGAAGCTGAGGGGTTGCAGTGTGTTTGTTGCTCAGGGAGGTGCTGGAGTCACCATCCAGGGAGGGGTTCAACAAAGGAGTAGATGTGGGGCTTGGAGACATGGTCTGGGGGTCAGGGAGATGATGGGATGAAGGTTGGACTTGATGATCCTGGAGGTCCTTTCCAACCTGAATGATTCTATAGGGACTGTCACGGTGGAGCTGAGAAAAAGGCTCACACCATCCTCTTTTAAGGGGAGGGAGGTTTGACCTCTGCAGCTAAACCAGCATAATGCATGAGGGGATGGGGAAGAGGTACCTGAGGAGCACAGCTACCAACCCTGAGAGCTCAGGGCTGGTTCTCGTGTCTACACTCCCGTTCTCTGTTCTCTGCTCTGCTCAGACTCCAGCCCAGCTCCTTGCTCAGAGCACTCAGCATGTCCAACAAGCCCATGTTAAAGCACAGTTGTCATGGAGGCTTCATCATGCTGTGGATATTTTGGAGTGTGTCCAGAGGAGGGACCAAAATGCTCAGGGGATGGAGCAGCTCTGGTGTGAAGACACTNTATGACTCTATGCTTGAAAAAAGAGCTCTCTAATTGCAAAAGCTCTTCCTGGAGAAAAGGGTTATCACTAGTGATGGATATGAGCAGTAGTTTATGAGCACAGGCTCGTTAGGTCACAGCTAACTCCAAAACCTGCTGTGAACACTGGTTTTCATCAAGAAGAAGTCAGATCTTCACCAGCACACAGGATGCTCAGGGTGTTCTCTCTTTGCACCATGCCTTGGGCATTGCCATGGGTACTAGATGGCTTTTAATCCTCAGCCCAGCCCCAAAGATTTCAGAGCCTCCCTCCATCCTCTTGGATGCTCTTAGGGCGGTGCTCAGTTCCCTTTGGATCAGCAGCACCATAACCTCACCCCTGGAGCATCCAGACAGAGAATCTCTCCACACAAAAACAATTGCAGCTTTTTGTTCTCTGGCTGGGAGTCCTGGACTGCTGCTCTTGGTTCAGGTTTAGTGTATCCTCAACATAAAGAAAGAAAACAAAACTAGTGCACGTTACAGTCTGGAACTGCTAAAGCTGCATTGCAGGAGACGTGGAACTAGAGCAAGGAAAACATTCTGGTGGGGGGTTTTGAGTAGGATTGGTTAGTCTTGGGTTCAGACATTCACTCACTCAGCAGGCCTGCCCTACAATATTGACTTAAAATCACAGCAGAGTGCATTAAAATGATGTTAAAGCTGAGACACCAGCCCCCAAAGAGCAAATGGAATCATAGAATTGTCAGGGTTGGAAGGGACCTTAAAGATTATCCAGTCCCACCCCCCTGCCATGGCAGGGACACCTCCCACTACATCACTTGCTCACAGCCCCCGCCAGCCTGGCCTTCCAAATGTCCAGGGATGGGGCTTCCAGCACCTCTCTGCCCAACCTGGGCCAGTGTTTCCCCACCCTCCTGGCCAACAACTTCTTCCTAGAATAGAATGAGGGACACTCAGAGATCAAAGAGGGGTGAGTGTCCATCAGGCTTTCCTCTGCCTGTCACATGGTGCCTCCATTTGGGGCAGCACCAGGGGTGCTGGGATGCTGAGGAGGGAACGTTGCCCATCTGGAGCTTCATCTTGTGTTGGTGTTTTGTCCAGAGCCAGGGGTGGAGAACACGTCCCTGCTGCACAGAAGCTCATGGCAGTGCAGAGTATGGAGCAGGGGTCAACCCTCTCCTCCCTTTTCCCCTCTCTGGGGGTGCTGCAAGGACTTGAGTTGTCCTTGAGTGTTACTCCTCAAGACATTACCAGGGGTGTATCCATGAGCATTATCATAGAATCAGAGAATGGTTGAGGCTGGAAGGGACCTCCAGAGCTCATCTGCTCCAACCTCCCTACCCCACAGGGACATCTCTACCTAGGGCAGGCTGCTCAGAGCCCCATCCAGCCTCACCTTGAAGGCCTCCAGGGATGGGGCCTCCACCCCCTCTCTGGGCAGCCCCTTCCCCTGATCTCTCACCCTCAGATTAAAGAACTTCTTTCTAATCTCCAGCCTCAATCTCTCCTTTCCCAGCTTCAAACCATCACTGCAGGTCCTGTCATCACAACCCCTTTTGAACAGACCTTCCCTGCTCTGCCCTGGAGCCTGATTGCTCAAAGAGTTGAAGCCAAAGTTTCCTCCTGCTGCCAGAAGGTCAGGGCCAAGCCATGCAGAGAGGGCTCAGAGCAGCCCTGAGGTGATGCTTGAACTTGAACTTGGTGCTGTGAAATCTTTTGTTTTCCTTACATGACCTCCTCTTGCCCAAGGCAGGCTGCACTCAGCTGGGGCTGCCCTGCATTCCTCATTCCTCAGCGAGGAATCCACTTTCCTCTGCTGGGTGGCTGAGGCTCAGACAGATGTTTCTTCATATCCACAAGAGCACGATGAGATCATTGGCAGAGCTCTTGGAGAGGAGCTCTTTGTATCTCTCTCTGTGTCAGCCCTTCCACGCCAGCTCCTCTCAGCCCTGTCAAATCCTTCTCCAGCAACCTTCTACCAGCATCTCACTTTGGGTCCCTCTTCTTCAGGGCACTTGTCCATAGGGTGGGTACAGCAGGGAGGAGAAACAGGAGGATTAAAATGACTGGGCAGGGAGGAGATACCAAGCCATGCAGAGGATTAAAGTGCCTGGTGGTGTTACCCCAGCAGATCTACTCCAGCTTGCATGGGCTCAACGCTCCCATCTGGCATTTTTTCACCAGGAAAAACATTTATTTTGGGAGAGGGAAAAGGAAACCAGAGAATAAGCTCAGGCTCCCAAATCCAAGAGCGAAGGATGGGCTCTGGAATCCTCTGGTGCCTGTTTGGATGATTTCATAGCTAAAGGAATGAACCCCTCACACAATAGTGCTGATTCTGACATTTGTGTATTTACAGTGGGAGCTTTTGCAGGTGGAACTTAGGAGAAAAAAAAAAAAGAGCAGCCCGGAGGGCAAAGGTTTTGTTTAAAAAATGTGCAACAAACTGTAGCTTAGCACCACAGAGTGAGAAAAGCAGTTTATTGGCTTCTCAGGAGCACTAGAACATCAAGACTAATGAAGAATGGGGATATTTCAGGAAAAACTCTGAGCAAGAAACTGTCTTGGTTAAACAAATCTTCCCTTTTGCCTGGCTGGTAAATCATAGAATCATTGAGGTTGGAAAGGGCCTCTAGGATCAGCAAGTCCAACCTTGGTCCAACATCTCCCTGACCCCCAGACCATGTCTTGAAGATCCCCAGACCATGTCTTGGAGAAATGATTGGAAATGATTCCAAATGGTTGGAAATAGGACACGAAATCAGGTATTTGAAGGAGAGGGAGGCTCCAAAGGTGCAAAGTGCAGATTTTGTGCTGTTGGAAGTCTAAGGCTGAGGTCTGGGAAGAGGCATCTGTAGAGGCAGAGCCCAGGGGTCCTGCACTGGTCAGACACCAGCTCTGAGGAATAGGAGCAGCTCTTGCAGCTTCAGTATGACCTGCAGTGCTCAATGTTCTGGTTAAAGAGTCAGAGAACAGTATGAGAGGATTTCATCCTCCTGCCCTCCAGAAGCTGTTGTTGGGGTTGAAGCTCTTGGGTTGCTCAGCACAGAACTGGCTCCTACAACATGGAATCAGAGAATGTTTGAGGCTGGAAAGGACCTCCAGAGCTCATCTGCTCCAACCTCCCTACCCCAGCAGGGACAGCTCTACCTAGGGCAGGCTGCTCAGAGCCCCATCCAGCCTCACCTTGAAGGACTCCAGGGATGGGGCCTCCACCCCCTCTCTGGGCAGCCCCTTCCCCTGATCCATCACTGGATCTATCTCTGGAAGATGGGGACCAAAGCCCAGGAACACTTAAACCGACCTCAGGGCCAGGAGGGCACCTCGTGTGATGCTGTTGAGGTCACTAACTCTGCTGTCCCACTCTGCTCTCTTCTCTTTCAGGGTCGCTGCATCAACTTCACCAGAGTGAAGAACACAGAAGCCCCACCCAAGTACCCCCTCAACAACTCCTACCCTCCGTCATCCCCACCTCCAGCACCCATCTACAACCCNGGGGGTTGTCCTTGCTCCCGTCTCTTCCACCAGCGCTCGAGGGGCTTTGTCAGCAGGGCTGTATCACATCCAGCTTCTGGGGAGGGAGGGGAGGGGGGGCAGAGGAAGCCAGGTCATTGTGGAAATGGGTGACAGCAGAAGCAGCGACCTTGTGGTCGTCTTTCTCTCCTTTAGTTTTCCTTTATTTGTAAAATCCCTTGTGCATCAGTGCCACCAAACTTACCGAAGCAAGAAAAGCCCAGAGACTGCAAGAACGAGGCAGATAACTTGGGTTCCATCTCAGCAAGGCTCTCCCCCCTCCTCCTCCCCAACACTCCTCTGTGCCCTACCATGGAGGTTCCAGAATACATTGAAAAAAATGAATGAATAACTCCAATAAGCTCTCTGGAAAGGCAATTCTCCCCAGGGAAGGACTGCAAAAGACTCTTCCAAGTGCAGACATCCCAGCTAGCAACCTGGAGACAACTGCATGAACCACATGGTATGAGACTCAAGGTATGGCAGAGAGCTCTTCGTGTCTCACCCACCATCAGCTGCCCAGCAAATAGAGACAACAGCAGGTCTGCAAGCACAGAAACCTTAAATCTGCAGAGAAGCCACCACAGGCAGCTGCTCCCATGGACCAGGAGTTGGAGGAGGGAAGGTGGTGTCATCTCGGAGGGTCTGGAGAGGAGAAGGGGTAGGTCTGTGGTGTCTGGATTTGGGTACGTTGGTGTGTGGAAGTGCAGGTGAATGGAAGTGGAGGTGGAGTGCACCAGGAAAACAAATTCCATGGAGAACCCAACCAGTCGGTGTGTCCTGAGGCTCTGAGCCCAGCCCCTGAGGACGAGGAGGACTTGAGGCCAGGTCAGGCTGTCCCATGGGACAGAGGACTTCATCAAAGGGATCTGGGCAGGGTGTGCTTGGCAGAAGAGTCTTTGCATTCACTTCAGGCTGATTGCACCCATCTACTTCCTTGCTCTGGGTTCAGCAGAGTAATCTGAGCTGGTTTCCATTTGAAAGGGAAGGTTCCTGGGTACAGACACCAGGTTGGGTGTTGTGGTGTCTCTAAACCCAGCCTGCTTGGGCTCCTGGTCGTTGCCAGTTTGAAATGGTCACCACTGATGCATCCCTGGTTCTGTAAATCACATTCTTTCCCCCTAGAATTGTTCCCACGTGGGTTTTTTTTGTTTTCCTTTCCTGAATAAGCAGCAGATGCCTCCCAAAGTCGCAGTGAGGAGGAGCCAGTGTGCTCACTCCTGGCAGCTCCTCAACATCCCTGCTGTCAACAGTTGTTGGCTAATGAAAACTCAACCCAGCAGACGTGCAAGATGGGAATCAGGCCTCCAAGAAATGCACTGGCTGCATTTCCCTGTGCTTCCTCCTCACCTTCCTGGGACCCCCCCCACCTCTTTTCCCCTACAGCAAACCTGCCTTTGCTAGGAAGAGGTGGGATCATCAGCACTTCAGCCCAGCCTCTGCCTCTCTAACTCCCTGCCAGGACCAGTTCTCCCAAAGTGACTCTCTCTGGAAATTGCCAAGTCCTAAGAGGTAAACAACTGTCTTTGTAGCTGCAGATCTCTGACTGTCCAAGGGTTCTCATGCCATTTTTTTACCAGATAAAGCAATGCTTTGCCAAGTGCTACTTCAGCGCTGTTGGAAATACTCAATGTAGCTTTTCTAGCAAAAAAAAAGGAAAAAAATGAAAAAAAAATGCTCAAGGAGGAAAGGGAATAAATGAAAAGACTCAGTGGAGGCTTGACCTGGGACCCTCTTGGTAAGGACATTTGTGATGAAGCCTTTGAGGAGTCTGTGGCATTCACCAGCCTCAGGTCAGTCTGAGCTGAGCTCAAGACATCCCCAGGATGCGTCGGGAGCCTCGAGCTGCAGCCAGGTCTGGCTGCTCTGCAAAAAGGCCAAAGAATTCATTCCCCCAGCACTGTTTTGTCTGCAGGCAGCACAGAGCAGTCCCCAAGCAGGAGCAAACCCAACAGGTTGGAGCTACAGGCCATAGGTGGTCCAAGGAGGTGACTTTGTGATGGGCAGGGGAGTGGGAAGCTTTGGGTTGGGCTCCCTCTTGTGATGGGTGGGGTCCAGGTTGGTTGGTCCATGGTGAGAGGTGGAAGCCTGGCAATAGGATCAACTGATATTTCTCTTGACAGATGCTCAGCATCTCAAAGGTGTTGGCAAAGGAAATTGATTTTCAATGATGCAGCATTGAGAATATTATTTTTTTCAAGTGTCAATTGACCAATGAATCTAAACCTACTGCTGGGGAAAGAAATAAAAGCAGCACATACTCCACGACTGATCTAACTTCTTGCAGACCCATATAGACATTTTCATCCTCCCCAAACTAAGAGGAAAAAAAATCCTATGGTATTAAAGAGGCAAAACTAGATCAGGCTAGAAAAAAAGTGATTTCTAAATACTTCATCATCCAGTTTATGAATAACCAAGTCCAACTTCATTGTTGTACATATTGTTCCTGCATGCTTACCATATGTTAGATGGAAGCATTTCCTATCCCTTGTGGATAAAAGAACATTTTTCAAGTTGTAGTAAATTATTATGAAGCCAATGACAGTTCATGGCACGTTGTTGTATCAAGCTGTGCTTGTTGTATTGGGGTTGTTTTTTTTTTCTTTTATGGTTGTATTGCTTTTTTTTTATAAGTGTACAAATATTTCCTGCAGTGACGAGGACCTACTTTACATAGCATTGGTTGGAGCAGGAGAGCTCCAGGCTCTGCCCTCCCTTGGTCTGCTGGCAAAGGGCTTTGGGTGGGATGTGGGCAGAGACAAACACCATGGCTGGGGGGTAATGGGGTGCTGAGACTGCCCAGGAGTGGCCTTGGGGGACCCTTGGTGATGTTCTCAGAAAAATTAGAGCATGTTTGGTGGAAGACTTTGGGCCTGGTCTTGTATTTAGGTTCAGACTAAGGACACACCTCCAATGCTGGGGTCAGGTTTGGGCCCCTCACTCCCAGAAGGACCTTGAGGGGCTGGAGCGTGGCCAGAGAAGGGCAAGGAAGGTGGGGAAGGGTCTGGAGCAGGAGTGTGGTGAGGAGCAGCTGAGGGAGCTGGGGTGGTTGAGCCGGGAGCAAAGGAGGCTCAGGGGAGACCTTCTGGCTCTGCCCAACTCCCTGACAGGAGGTTGGAGCCAGGGGGGAGTTGATCGCTGGTCCCCAAGTGATGGGACAAGAGGAAAGGGGCTCAAAGTTGGCCCAGAGGAGGGTGAAGTTGAAGTTGAGGAACAATTTGTTGTTGGTCAGGGCTGTGAAGGGCTGTGCCAGGCTGGGCAGGGCAGGGGTGGAGTCCCCATCCCTGGAGGGGTTTGCAAGGGGTGGAGATGTGGTGCTGAGGGCCAGGGGTTAGTGGGGCCCTGGCAGGGCTGGGGGATGGTTGGACTCCATGAGCTTGAAGGTCTTTTCAACCAGATTCGGTGATTCTGTGATAAATGTGGAGCTAAAGCAGCTCCCCCAAAGTACCACACAGGCTTTTAAAACTCAAACTCCCTTTTATGGCAGTCCCTAGAGATGAACTTAGAAACTCAGCATAAGGCAATGGAAAGAAACTTTGGGCCTGAGTTTCAATCAGCTCCCACTGCCAATTAATGCTATGTAAATGAGGTTGAATTAGCTGGTGCACCATATGGGATATATGGTGCCCTATGTATTCTCTGTCTATAGACCTTTCCTAGAAACACATTACGTGGGCTCTCCAGCCACACCAGCCAATGTTAAGCCAACGTTCAGTGCAGACCCAGAGGAGCTGGGTGCTCCTGCACCTCCTCTCAGCTCCCAGCAGCTTCCACAGGTCCTGCTGTTCACCAGCCCTACGTGCTCCTCCACCAGCTGCTCTGGACAGCCATGACCACATGTCCCCTGGCATTAAATAAACTGGTGTCTCATTGGCTCTAAGTTGGTCGCTTGGATTACTCCCATTTTTCAACCAAGAACTTTCTGTCGGTGTCTTCTCCAAGGACTGAGCAGCAGATGAAGATCCAGATGCACCTTTTATCTGCTAGGACATTACAGATCGTTGCTGGCTGGACTTTGGAGCCTTCACCTACATGAACTTTGCAATCATCTGAATTCTCTCTCTACTCCTTGGTGCGTGAAGGCATCTCCTGCCACTCTTTATTTGGGGGAAAGAAGGGGATGTTTGGCTTCTGGGAGCTCTGGCAAGACTTGAGGGTGTCCAGTGGTTGCCTTGTACGTGGTGCTGATGCAGCAAAGGAGAAACAAGCCCTGTCCTGATGTGGAATCGTCGTGTGGGTCCAGCCAGTGCTGTGCCATGATGTTGTTACTCCCTCTGTTTGTTGCATGTGTCACTTGTTAAATTCAGTCATTACTCTTTGCTGACCTTGATGTTATTATTAAAGATCTACACCAATTGGTGGTGGGCTCCAGAAGTCATTGAGTAGGCAATGGCAGAGGAGCAGGAGAATCCTGGGCAAGAGTTTTCTCCTGTTTTCTGTCATCCTGGAGAGCTCCCACTTGGTGATTTCTTCCCCACAGCCCAGGGTGGTTCTGTTTTCACTGGGAGGTGACACAGCCTGAACTGTGCTCCTGTGGTGACACCCAGAGCCTTGCCTTCCAAGTGTGGGGTGACTTCTCCTTTCACTCAGCAACCTTCACCACAACATCCTTCAACAAAGCATCACGACTACTGGAAATCATAGACTGGGTTGGGTTGGAAGGGACCTCAAAGATCAGCCAGTTCCAACCCCCTGCCATGGCAGGGACACCTCCCACTAGAGCAGGTTGCTCAAGACCCCATCCAAGCTGGCCTTGAACACCTCCAGGGATGGAGCATCCACAGCCCCCCTGGGCTAATATATGCAAAGACAACACAACCTAATATATGCAAAGAGGGGAACCACAGCACCCCACAGGGCCCCTCTCTTGCTCGGACTAAAGGTGCTTTTTAATTAGAAACTATCAAAGAAAATCTTGTTGCTTCTCTCAGAAGAGGACAAGTGAGGGGACAGTTAAACTTGAGCAGAGCCCAGACTTGGAGATGATGCAGATGCAAATCCATGGTAGCTCTTCATTTACCCAGAAGGGGCTGCAGAGCTTTGTTTAAAGGTTTAAACCTGAGAACAATCCTGTAGCAAGCCCCAGACAGGCTCATGTGTCCCTCTCAGTCCACTGCTAATCCCCTGCCCCAGGAGACCCCCAGCTCCTGACCCTGCTCCAGGCTCAGGAACCACATCATGGTGACTCCAACAGGACAAAATTCCCCCAAATGGGATGTTTGGGGGGGGCAAAGCTGCTCCAAAGCAAGGAGATGAGGCAGGAGGTTGTAAAGTAGCCACAGCTAAGGAGCTTTGAGTGGCCACCCCCAGTCCTGGGCTGGTTCCTCATCAACAACCTGTGTCCTTCAACAAGCCCCAGCTGGGAGCAGCTCTGGGCTGCCCAGGAGGGGGTGGGTGGCTTTGTGAGCTGGGCTTGGAGAGGTTGGTGGCTCAGGAACCACCTTTACAGAGTGAGGAAACAAAGGAGATCAGGCTGGTGCCTGCAGCAGCTGGAGGAAGCCCAAATGGTGAGTCCTCCTGGGGCATTTCCAGTAATTTCTTTGATTTTTGTGTCGAGGGAAGGAGGAACCTTCTCCTGGGCTTTGCAGCTCTGGCTGGAGGCTCTGCTGGGACAGCTGGTGCTCAGCAGAACCTGCCTTGGAACCCACCACACAAGTAGGGGGCTGAGAGCAGCCCCCAAAGAGGGGTAGGGTTGTGTGGGGGGTGCTCATGGGTCCCCTCATGAGGGGAACCTGCTGGTTCCTCCAAAGGCTCTGGGCAGCTGAGGAGTTCCTCGCTTGGCAGGGGAAGCAGGGACTGGGTTTGCTGATTCTGGCAGAGAAAATCCCATCTGAGCCACAGATAAAGCTTTGGGAGGGGGCTGAGGGAAATTCAGGCTCCTCCTCTGGTTGTTGGTGCTGCTGGAGGGTGGGATGCACCTTTTGGAAGCAACAGCTATAAAATAACTTGTAAAAATAGCCAGAGCCACAGAATAAATCACGTTGGACATGGAGAGTCTGAGGCGTTGCCAGAACAAACTTCTTAGGATTATTTAAATATATTTTAATATTAAAATGCTTTCAAAGGTCCTTGCTGCTCACAGGAGAAGGTGAAATCTCTCTGAAAGGTCCAGAGCACCAAGGAAGGTGTTTTCTCACTCCAGTAGCTCAGTGTAGATGTTGTCCCAAGTAATGAGCCCCCTCCATGGAGCTGTGACCTGAGCTCTGCTGCCTTCAGCCACCACCTCATCCCATCTCCTGGGCAGCCTGGAGAGGAATTCTTCTAGTTCTTCCCAGACATGAAGTCGTGGGACCTTTTCCAGAGCTGGAGGAATTAATAGGGATGGAGAAACTACAGCATGCAAAAAATACCACAGGGAGTGGAAAACTGAGCAGATGAGGTAACGTTCCCTTGCAGGAGAGCTGGGGATTTCTAGATCCCACTTTCCATTCCCAGTTAAACCCCTCCTGGAATGTCCTGGAGCCCTCTGGGTGTGCACGTCTCCTGCTGCTTCTACGAGATGCTTCGTGCTTATTTCTTCTTGCACGTGAGGTCTTGGGGTCTCCTCGTATATTTGGGGCTCACCTGGGAGTGGGGGTGTCAGGAGATGCCTTCTGAGTATTTGTTACTCAGTGGAAAGTCTCTGGGAAAGTAAAAATGGGCAGAAATAGTGTTTCTGAAGTCCTTAAATCGGGTTTTGGGTGATGAGACGTGAGCACCTTGAGGCTCAGGAAGGTTTGTCTGCCCATCACCATTGGCCTGTCCTGCTGCTGCTGGGCAAACACTGAACTGCTTTAAAGAAAAATCCACTAGGAAGCTGAGATTTGACTCATTTTGTCTCTGCACTGCCTGAGTTCAGATAAAAATTAAACTTCTGTCCCTTGCAAATGCTCCAGGCAGGGCTGAAGAGAACACTGGGTTGATGTCCCAGGTTTTATTTAACCATAGAATCATTGAGGTTGGAAAAGAGCTCCAGGATCAGCACGTCCAACCTTTGTCCAACATCTCCTTGACCTTTAAGGTGTCTCAAGTGCCCTGATGGGCTGGGATATGATCAATTTGAGATGAAAAGCAGCAAGCAGAGCTCCTCTCCTTCCACTCACCCACTGGCACCATGGTTTGGCCCCAATGTCCACGTGTCTCCCGGTGCTGTTGGCACAGGGTGGGGACTGGGGCTGTGGGGCAGAGCTGGGGAGTCACCAGGAGCAGGGTCAGGGGTCAAGCTGAGTGTTGGCCACGGGGTATTTCTCAGGGAGAGTTTGGGAGGAGCTCCTGCTGCTGATGGAGCTTGATCCGGGTTTGCTCCTGGAACCAGAGCACATCCTGGAACCACCCCTCAGAGGAGCTCCTGGGAGCCTTTCACAGAGAGCTTGTGCTTCTGGATGGTTCCTTCACAGGGAGCCTGGAGCAGCCTCCCTGGTAACTACAGCAACAGCAGATGTGGAAAAAATACTAGGAATGTATTTTTAGCTGTCTGTGATGCAGGGCAGAGCAGGGAGGGGGATCCACGGGCAGGATTCCCACTGACTGCCAGGGGGGCAGAGCTTGGGAACTTCTGTTTGGACGTGATACGGTGTGAATTTAACAGTGGTTACTTGTTTTGGGGGTAAGATCAGTGTCTTTCTGGAGCCCCCAGCACAAGAAAGATCTGGAGGTGCTGGAAGGTGTCCAGAGAAGGGCCCCGAGGATGGTCAGAGGCTGGAGCACCGAGGAGAGACTGAGAGAGTTGGGGTTGGTCAGGCTGGAGAAGAGAAGGCTCCCAGGGCACCTTCTGGTGGCCTTCCAGGGTCTGAAGGGGCTACAAGAAAGCTGGGGAGGGACTTTTGAGGCTGTTGGGCAGTGGTAGGAGTGGGGGGAATGGGTGAAAAGTAGAGGTGGGGAGATTGAGGTGAGAGGTTAGGAAGAAGTTGTTGGCCAGGAGGGTGGGGAGACACTGGCCCAGGTTGGGCAGAGAGGTGCTGGAAGCCCCATCCCTGGACATTTGGAAGGCCAGGCTGGCTGGGGCTGTGAGCAGCTGATGTAGTGGGAGGTGTCCCTGCCATGGCAGGGGGGTGGAAGTGGATGAGCTTTAAGGTCCCTTCCAACCCTGACAATTCTCTGATTCTTTCTGTGTGTGTGATGAGCTGTTGGCTTAAAGGACAATTACAGATTATTTCAGAGGCTGTCATGGAAACCGGAGAGATTCGTGGTTGCTAAAAATGGGTTGAGATAACTGGAGCAGCATCAGACAGTCTCTTGTTTGTTTAACAGTCCAGCTCAGAAGGTCATGGTCTGAAGTTGTTCTCACTTGTCTGCCTCTGTCTGGTCCTGTCTGGGTAGGGATGTGGGTGGTTGGGGCCAGGCTGCTCCCCCCACCCGCCTGAGATGATCTGGGGAAAGGATTGGCTGAGAGAGGCTTGGAAAATAAAATCAGTGTTGGGGTTTTTGTGGAAGGATGTGGAGGTAAATAACCTGTGGAGGGACGAGGTCGCTGTTGGCAGAGCTGTTACCTGCGTCATAGAATCATTTAGGGTGGGAAAGACCTCCAGGGTCATCAAGTCCAACCTTTGCCCAACATCTCCCTGACCCCCAGACCATGTCTCCAAGCCCCACATCTACTCCTTTGTTGAACCCCTCCAGGGATGGGGACTCCAGCACCTCCCTGGGCAGCCTGGGCCAGTCCCTGACCACTCTGCCACTAAAGAACTTCTTCCTAATGTCCAACCTAAACCTCCCCTGGGGCAACTTGAGGCCATCCCCTCTTGTCCTGTCCTTAGTTCCTTGGGAGAAGAGCCCAACCCCAGCCTCACCACAACCTCCTTTGAGGGAGCTGTAGAGAGCACTGAGGTCTCCTCTCAGCTCCTCTTCTCCAAGCTCAACAACCCCAGTTCCCTCAGGTGCTCCTCATGTTCTCCAGACCCCTCCCTGGCTTTGTTGCCCTTCTCTGCACCCTCTCCAGCCCCTCAATGTCCTTCTCATCCTGTGGTGCCCCAAACTGGCTCTAGGTGTTTAACCTGGGCATTCCTCATGGTGCCCATGACCTTCAGTGCAGTAGGACCTGGGGCCAGGATCTTCACTAGCTCGACCTCGGTTCCGTTGGGGCCAACACAACTGCAGAGTTCTGGGGGGTCTTTGAAAGATCAGCCCAGGATCAGCTTCTGTAGATTGCTGGGTCTTTAAATATCCAAATTTCTCTGCAGCAGGCAGGGGAAAGTTTAGGTAATGCTGCAAGTATGGAGGGAACTCCATCTACTTATCTGGGGCCAACTTGGCACGGGTTTAAAGAGTGCCCATTGTACATGGGAGAGAGCAGAGATGGTGAGTAAGGAACCCTGCTCTGGCTGCTGGTCCTCATGGGTGTTATCAGCACCTCAACCTGGCTCCCTTCCAGCCAGGGGCTGAGCAGACAAAGGAGCTCCCTGTGTGGGGCTGCTCTGTCTGGGAAGGAATGGAAGGAGAGAGGCCCTGGGTTAGTTCCCAAAGCCAAAAGCTTCTCAGACATTCCTGAGGAGCATCTCAGAAAGGGGAGGAGCAGCATCAGTGACTGGGATCTGAGGGTCCTCTGCAAACCATGGAAACTCCTCAAGCTTCTCATGAGTCTGGGACACAATGTGAAGAGATGGTAAAAACTTAATGGTTTTAAGCTAGAAAAGGGGAGATTTAGGTTGGATATTAGGAAAAAGTTCTTTAATATGAGGGTGGTTGGTCACTGGAACAGGTTGCCCAGAGAGGGGGTGGAGGCTCCATCCCTGGAGTCCTTCAAGGTCAGGCTGGATGAGGCTCTGAGCAACCTCTAGTTCAAGATGTCCCTGCTTATTGTAGGGGGATTGGACTAGATGGAGGTCTCTCCCAACCCAACCCATTCTGTGACTCTGTATCTTGATGTGTGGCCAAGTAAAGGGCTGAACTGAGTCTCTTTGCTGTGCTCCATGGCACACAAGCTGCTTCCCAGGGCAGGGGGGGTGAGAGAGGCCACAGCAGCACGTGGAGCTTTGCAGAGGTGCTGCTGGTCCTCCAGGTAGGGTTGGTGTGTATTTGAGAGGTTGGAACAGTAGATGCTCCATCCCTGGAGGTGTCCAAGGCCAGGTTGGATGGGCCTTGAGCAACCTGCTCTAGTGGGAGGTGTCCCTGCCATGGCAGGGGGGTTGGAACTGGGTGATCCTTGAGGTCCCTTCCAACCCAACCCATTGATGATTCAATGACTTGGGCCAAGACAAGCCTTTCAGCAGTTGGGCATTAATCTATAGGATGCCTTAGAAGGGGATCTGGCTCCCCCTTCCTAAACGACTTGGGATTTTTCTCTTGGCAAGAGCTTCCCTTTGTCGATGGATTTATTGATCTCCTGCCTGTTCCAGCTGTGACTCCCCAGCCACGCTTGGAGCCTTCCAAGCCTGCCCTTCAATAACAAACCTCCTCAGAAAAAACCAGAAGGGCCTCATGTGTCATCTCTACCAGACAGAGGAGAGAAACATGAGTGTGAGTGCCAAAGAAGTGCCAGAGAGACACCACGTTCACTCTGTGCCATCCATCTTCCAGAGGAGCTGCTGTGAGGGCTTGTTCCATGTTTCCCTCCTGTTCTTGCAGCCATGGGTGGCTCTTGACCTCCAGAGTGAAAGGGTTTCCTCCGTGGCTGCTTAGATGGTCAAAAAGCAGCAGGGAGATAAAGGGGCTGCAGCCAACCTGAGCTGTCACCCTGTTGGGAGGTGTCCCTGCAGAGCCCTCCTGTCTGTTGTGCTGCAGTAGAACACAACATCATTGCAAATATCATAGGATCACAGAAAGGTTTGGGTTGGAAGGGACCTCCAAAGGTCATCTAGTCCAACCTCCCTACCCCAGCAGGGACATCTCTACCTAGGGCAGGCTGCTCAGAGCCCCATCCAGCCTCACCTTGAATGTCTCCAGGGATGGGGCCTCCGCCCCCTCTCTGGGCAACCTGTTCCAGTGACCAACCAGCCTCATAGTAAAGAACTAAACCCTAAACCTACCCTTTTCTAGCTTAAAACCCTCACCCCTTGTCCTGTTGCTACAAACCCTTGTGAACAGATCTACCCGTTCCTTTAGGCCCCTTGCAGGTATTGGAAGGTCACTGTAAGGTTCCTCTGGAACCTTCTCTTCTCCAAGTTGAACAAGCCCAACTCTCTCAGCCTGTCTTCATAGGAGAGATGTTCCAACCCTCTGATCATCTCCATGGCCTCCTCTGGACCCTCTCCAACAGGTCCATGTCCTTCTTATGCTGGGAGCTCCAGAGCTGGACACAGAGCTCCAGGTGAGGTGTCACCAGAGCAGAGGGGCACAATCACCTCTCTTGACCTGCTGCCCACACTTCTTTGGATGCAGCCCAGATTTTCCTGTTGGGTTGATTTGTGCACCCCCATCAGAGAACAAGCAGAGTTCTGGAGGTGGTTTGTCCTAGGCTGACACAGGTGCCCAAGTCACAGAGAGCTGGAGAAGAGAAGGGGTTTGTTTGGAGAAGGTTGATGATGCTCTAAGTGCTGAAGTTGGAGAAGAAAAGGGGTTTGGAGAAGGTTGATGATGCTCTAAGTGCTGGAGCTGGAGAAGAGAAGGGGTTTGGAGAAGGTTGATGATGCTCTAAGTGCTGGAGCTGGAGAAGAGAAGGGGTTTGGAGAAGGTTGATGATGCTCTAAGTGCTGGAGCTGGAGAAGAGAAGGGGTTTGGAGAAGGTTGATGATGCTCTAAGTGCTGGAGCTGGAGAAGAGAAGGGGTTTGGAGAAGGTTGATGATGCTCTAAGTGCTGGAGCTGGAGAAGAGAAGGGGTTTGGAGAAGGTTGATGATGCTCTAAGTGCTGGAGCTGGAGAAGAGAAGGAGTTTGGAGAAGGTTGATGATGCTCTAAGTGCTGGGGCATCTGCCCCAGGGATTTTTGCCTGAATAAGGACTGTAGGATTTTAGCCTTTGCTTTATACCTCTTTGGGATGATTTCTCATGGAACTAGTTTGGCTGGAGCAGACACCAGCTGAGGCCAAGGGCTGGACCACCCAAGGCCACCGGCCGGAGCCGCTGTGGCACATTCTGACATTCCCACAACAGAACATTTAAATAAATAAGAACCAGACCAGAATGTGAGAAACACAAGAGAAGACACAAAGTGCTGGAAACCTGCCAGAGAACCCATTGGTTCAGTAGGAGAAATGCAGATCCTGGTCAGAACAGTAGGGAGGGATCTCATAGGATGGGTTGGGTTGGAAGGGACCTCCAAAGGTCACCGAGTCCAACCCCCCTACACCAGCAGGGACATCTCTACCTAGGGGTTGCTCAGAGCCCCATCAAGCCTGACCTTGAATATCTCCAGGGATGGGGCCTCCACCCCCTCTCTGGGTGGTTTATGGCATCTTCCAATACTTGGGTGTTGGGTGAAGGTCACGAGAAGACAATAATCTAGATTTAGAAGAACGGGACCATCCCAACCACTCCTCTGAGCACCAGCAGCCCTGAAAGCCAAGGAGGGGGGGGAATAATTGGAAACAAATCTCTTTGTAGGGTTGAGGAGGAGGAAGCAGAACTTCCCTGGGGCTCCAGAGGTGGGTGGGGAGCTGGGACCATGCTCTGGAGCAGAACCCTCAGCAGGACAGAGCTGCTGCACAGAGCCAGGAGTAGGGGTTTTTTTTCCTGGAGATCTTTCCTTGTGTGTGTTCACTGCAGGATTTAGGGGGAGGAAAACGCTGCTGAAAAGCCCAAGGGAAGTGTTGTCATTAATTCACATTCGGGCTCTAACAAACGAGCTTTATTTGTTTAATTTGCTTCAAAACAACATCAAATTATTCCTCTGAAGAAGAACACTTACTGCAAACTGTGGGGTGGCCAAAAATGAAAACTAAACCTTTCCCCCCCTTTTTTTTTTTGTCTTTTTGTTGGGTTTTTTTTTTTCCCTAGAGGCCTTTCTGAGGTTCAATGTGTTTTTGGAACAGATGTTACTGTGGGATCTAATGAACATCAAGGAATCTTCACACAACCTTATGGATCCCCTCTCTAGGAGACTCATCTGATGGTGCTCATGGGTGGGGCTGTGGGATAGTTTCTGAGTGGTCCTCCCCACCAGTTAGACCAGTGACAACTGGGGACAACTGTCCCCCATGCAATGGGGTGCTCCTCCTGCAATGGAGAGGAGAACCTTGCTGCCACCATGAGTGGTCCTGGTCCTTGGGTCATCCCTGCCTGCAAATTAAATCAGTTGAGGAGCTGAATAAGTTTAGTGCAATCCTCTTTTCAGCAACTCTGGGCTCAAACAAGCTCAGAATTGTTGTGAAGCTCATTTAGGGGATGTGTTGGGGTGCAGGAGACCTGGCCTGGAAGGGGAAGGCTCCAGAGAATGACCATCCAGAGGATGTTCCTTTCCCTGCCTCCTCGGGAGGAACATGGACATGTCCATAGAAATGCTGCATGGGTTTAGATTGGACATTAGAGAAAAGTTCTTTAATCTGAGGGTGAGAGATCAGGGGAAGGGGCTGCCCAGAGAGGGGGTGGAGGCCCCATCCTTGGAGTCCTTCAAGGTGAGGCTGGATGGGGCTCTGAGCAGCCTGCCCTAGGTAGAGATGTCCCTGCTGGGGTAGGGAGGTTGGAGCAGATGAGCTCTGGAGGTCCCTTCCAGCCTCAACCATTCTCTGATTCAAGAAACAGCAGCTCCTGGCTCAGCTGAGCTTGCCCAGACCTCACTGGGATGGGGGTTTCACCAGTCAGGAGAGGGGTTGTGATGAGGGGGGAAGGAGACCCCAGCCCTAGGAGGTACCTGCCCCTGTGGCAATGAAGCTGGAGAAGGACAGAACCTGTCAACAGCTCGTGTCTTTCACATTCCTGCCTCCTTCCCCTCCTCTTCCCCTCTATTCCCTCTCCAACAATTCCTGACGTCTTCTCTCCTCCCTTTCCGCCGTGGTTGGAAGATGATTTAATCCCCAGAAACCCCACCGGGGGGACAGTTGGGCAGGACTCTTTGCAGAGGGGATGGGAGCCTGGTTGCAGCCAGCTGGCCATAAATCACTTCTCTGGAAGCCCAAGATGTTGGGTTGGGATTGGTTGAGGGGGTTTTTTTTTCCCTCCACATCCCTCTCTGTGAAAGATGAGCTGTGCTGGGAGCCATGGCCACACTCAGCCCCTCCTTGGAAGGGTTTGCAGCTGGGGTGGGATACTCAAAATGAGAGATCACCTCTTATGAGGAGCAGCTGAGGGATCTGGGATTCTTCAGTCTGGGGAAGAGAAGGTTGAGGGGAGACTTATTGCTCTCTACAAACACCTGGAAGGAGGGTGTAGAAAGATGGGTGTTGGTCTCTTCTCCCAAGTACCTTGGGCTAGGACGAGGGGAAACAGCCTCAAGCTGCACCAGGGGAGGTTTGGGTTGGATATTGAACTAGATGATCTGCAGAGGTCCCTTCCAACCCAACCACTCTGTGATTCTGGGATTAGGAAAAAATTCTTTCTAGAAAGAGTGGTCAAGGGCTGGCCCAGGCAAGTGGTGGAAGCACCATCTCTGGAGGGGTTCAACAAACATGGCCATGGTTTAGTGGGCAGGGGAATGTTGAGTTGACAGTTGGGCTTGATGATCTTAGAGGTCTTTTCTGACCTTAATCATTCTATGATTCTAAAATGCTGTGGTCTAGTAATGTACAAATCCTGCAGGATTCCACAGCTGCTTCCCAGGCTCCAGGGGAGACAGGAACACGTTGAGGCTGCTGGAGTTTGGAGGACCTTTAGGCCATGAGTGAGGGGGAAAGTTGTCTCAAGCAGGAGTTTCTTGCACAGCTTCCAAGCAGGAGAGGTCTGCTGGTTGTGCTGTTCTTGGATGGATGGACAGGAGGGATTCTTGGAGCCTTCACACGTGTCTCTGCACTGTCAGTGCCTCAGGTCTGGGGAGGAGCATCAAGATTTCTTCCAGCTTTGCTTTGTCAGTCTAGTTTAGGCTGGTACGGCCTGGAAACATTTTTATTCTATATTAATTTATATATATTTTTTAATGCCCTTCAACCAGAGGAGCAGATTTGTGCTGGGCTTGGGCTATGGTGTCCAATTGAGCGTCTCACCCAAGGGTGACCAATGCAGGTCCCTGAAGTGCAGCTCAGCCTCTTCATTTAGGGCTGTGTATTGATTTGAGAGTGGGATTAGGTGGTGTGGTGACCCCAGAACACACCAGGTTTGTGGGAGCTTTATACCTCTGTAAGTCAGACCCTTCCCCTCCTCCTGGCCACCTCCTCAGCCTGTGTGTGATGATGGTGACTGTGAAAAGAATGTTCCCCCCTGGGCCAAGAGGCTTTTCTTGACATCCCACCCCCACGGTGTTAACACCAACCCCCCCTCCTCTGTGCCTCTTACTGCTCCTGTAGTTGCCTAATCCCATCAGAAGGGAGGTGAAGGTTTTGCTCCACTCCCAGGACCTCTCCATAGACATTTCAGCAGCTCCGGGGTTGTTTGGTCTTATTTTTGGCGAGTTGTGTGGGGCTGGGGTGTCAAACATGTGAAGGGAGGTGCAGGACTGTCCATCACAAGGACAAAGCCACCACAAGGACTAAAGGTCCAACCTTCATGTGCTGCCCTCACCACGCTGGCTGGAAATTCAAGTGAAAGCACCACAGGCTTAAGCCATCAGAGCTGTCACTGGAGAGGGAAAGGAGCAGGGTGGAGCCATGAACTTGGCTTTGTCTGAAGCCAAGAAGGGGAGAAACCCTCCAAGAAGAGCCCAACTGGCACCTCCCAAGCAGAACCCTCCACGTTGGGCATTTGCTTTAAAAAGTCAGAGTTTTTTGCGAGACTTTTATTGTTGAAAACCTAAACCCAAGGCAAGAACTGCAAGTGCTGAACACAACCAGCAAGCTGAGCAACCTCTGGTGGTCTGTGGCTCATCTAGGGGGGGTTCTATGCCTCACTCAGTGCAAAACACTCCAACCTGGGGCTGCCAGCCTGGGCTGTGCAGGGCAGATGGGACCCAACTGCTGGTCCTGCTGCCAGGGGGGGGGGTCTCACAGAGAAGGTGGCAGCCCAGGGACATGGTTCTGGCTGCCTGCAGCTCACCCCTCTGGCTCCTTCTCCTGGAGGCTCTGGCTCAGCAGCAGGGAGGTGGTGAAGAGGTCGGTGAGGGTCAGTCTCTGGAGGCAGCAATGCGGTCCACCTGCAAGAAGGACAGGCAGCCATCAAGAGGAGAGCCTGTGGAGCAGGGAGGTGCTTCCATGGAGCAGGGAGGTGCTTCCATGGAGCAGGGAGGTGCTTCCACACCAGTGGTGCTGATCCAGCACCCAGGAACATGGCCCTGCTGGGCACAGCCCATGGGTCAGCCCTGGCAGCTGCAGGAGAAGGAGCCTGGGCTTGAAAACACCCCAGAGATAGGGGTGTCAACCTCCTCTGGGCTCACACAAAGGGCTCTGTGTGTGCAGGGTGACAACCCAGCCTTGGTGGGTTCCTCACTGAAACTGAGATGCTGCAGGAAAAGCTCGGAGTGATGGGGGGTTAATCCTTGCTCCCAAGGGTTGTGGGATGTCCTGTGGCTCTGCTGCTTTCTTCTGTCAACAACATGGAGCTGGGGGAGCGGGGCCAGAGGAGGCCCCAGCAATGGTGGGAGGGCTGGAACCCTCTGAGAGAGTTGGGCTTGGTCAGCTGGAGAGGAGAAGGCTCCTGGAGACCTTCTGGTGGCCTTGTAGGATTTCAAGGGACCTGTTGGAAAGATGGGGACAGACTTTTGAGCAGGGTCTGTTGGGACAGGACAAGGGGGGGATGGTTTGAAACTCAAAGAGGGAGATTTAGCTGAGCTGGAAGGAATTGTGGAGGCTGAGGGTGGTGAGAGCCTGGTTGAGGTCTCCCAGAGAGGTGGTGGCTGCCCCATCCCTGAACNGCTGCCCCATCCCTGCAACCATTGCAGGGGAGGTTGGGCTCTGAGCAACCTGAGATAGTTGAACATGTCCCTGCTCAGTGCAGGGGGTTGGATGAGATGAGCTTTAACATCCCTTCAACCCAACCCAGTCTGTGGTTCTATGAGTACAGGACCTAAGGTGACCTGCTCTGTCCCATTGGGGCCATGGTGGGAGTTCACAAGTAGCTGTGCAGCCCTTGGTGAACCAGCAACTGGCTTTTGGGGACACTGAGACACAGTCACTGCCCAAACAGTGCTGAAACCAGCCTGGTCTTGGCTGCTTCTGTGTGCAACAACCCCCTGCCCTGAGCAGGGACATCTGCAACTATCTCAGGTTGCTCAGAGCCCAACCTCCCCTGCAATGGTTGCAGGGATGGGGCAGCCACCACCCCTCTGGGCAACCTCAACCAGCCTCTCACCACCCTCAGCACCAACAATTCCACCCTTCTATCTCCTCTAAAATGGGTCTGCTGAGCCCTTGTCCCAACTGAACATTTCCCTACCCATGAGACAAGTGTTTCTTAGCTGATGTTTCCACGGTTTCAAGCCCAGACCTCACTGGAGGTCTATTTTTTTTTCCTCTGCTGGTAGTAACCACCCACATCTCCTCCAGAAGAGATTTCTGAGACCAAGGTACCTCCAGCCATCCGCAGCCTGGCTGCTGTAGGAACCAGCTGCTGCATCAAATTGAAGACAGCTCCAAATAAATTGCCCCCTTGATTGCTTTGCCATGTAGGCATTGGCCACGGGACCACTTGAGACGTGGTAACTCCAAGGGGAGGGATGAAGTGTTGAGATGTAGACCCCTCTACAGAGACATGGGACAGGTTTCCTGTCAGGGCAGAGCTGGGACATCTTCTGGCCAGGAGGCTCCTGGACACCCTCCCATCAAGTGCAGCTTAATTCTGGGCAGGAGAGGAGCAGGGAGGCTTCAGCTGCATCCAGTGCAGGTTTGATGGTTGGTCCTCCATGGTGCTGGGTTTGCCTCTGGGGGGTGATTTTCTGCTTAATAAATGGAGAAGAGGAGCTGAGAGGAGACCTCAGTGCTCTCTACAGCTCCCTCAAAGGAGGTTGTGGTGAGGCTGGGGTTGGGCTCTTCTCCCAAGGAACTAAGGACAGGACAAGAGGTGATGGCCTCAAGTTGCCCCAGGGGAGGTTTAGGTTGGACATGAGGAAGAAGTTCTTCACTGGCAGAGTGGTCAGGGACTGGCCCAGGCTGCCCAGGGAGGGGCTGGAGTCCCCATCCCTGGAGGGGGTCAACAAAGGAGGAGATGTGGGGCTTGGAGACATGGTCTGGGGGTGAGGGAGATGTTGGCCAAAGGTTGGACTTGCTGTTCCTGGAGGTCTTTCCAACCTCAATGATTCTGTAAGATCTTTGGACACCAACCTCTGGGAAGGAGCTGGCCAAACTCTGCCATGCTGCCATGCCCATGGTCCGAGCCCATCTTGGGATGCTCAGGAGCCCTTGGGAGTCTGCCTGGGAGCTGTGGAGCTGTGCAAGCATCTCCAGCACGTCTAGGATCACTGCTGGGATCCTGGGTTGTGGCCCTGGCCAGCAGCCTGTTTGTTTGAGCTTGTTTCCATAGGAATGTGTGAGGACCATGGGAACATTTTTGATTTGACCTAAACAATGAAGAATGAGGCTGAGGAGGGGGAGGGAAGGAGTCTGGTCAGGGCTGATTTGTGGGGCTGGTTTTGCTCCGAGGCTGGGGAAGCTCTTCAGTGTTGGATGGACCATCTTGGCAGGTCACTTCTTTTCCTCCTTTGATTTTCCTGGTGCCTGCAGAGTGTTCCCAGCAGCTGGTAGATGCAGAGAAATGGGCCAGAAATAGTCTCTTTAAGTGCATGGGGCAGATCTTGGGTCAGGCTTGCAAGCTCAGAAACCCTGCTCTGGTCTGAAGAAGCTGGAGATGCAAGTTAGAGAAGCTCTGGGATGGGGGTCTGAGCAACCTGCTCTAGTGGGAGGTGTCCCTGCCATGGCAGGGGGGTTGGACCTGGATGATCTTTGAGGTCCCTTCCAACCCTGATGATTCTCTGACTCTATTGGAGATGTCCCTGCTTATTGTAGGGGGGTTGGACTATAAGACCTTTAGAGGTCCCTTCCAACCCAACCCATTCTATGATTGTCCAAGCACAAGCATGGGATGTGCCTCCAAGGGTAGGGAATGATCTTGGATGGCTCTGAGGGGTTTGACTGTCCCACTAGGGACACGACTCAAGGATTTGCCTTCTTGCTGCTTTGGGATGAGTCTCCTGTCTGATAAATGAAGTGCTCTGAGGAGCAACGTGGGCTCCTCAGGTGCTCTGATGGGAAGGGTGAGGTGGCTTCAGGAGCAAAGATCCCACAGGAGGTTGTAGCAGAGGTGGGAGGTAAAGCTGAGGGGTTTGTTGCCCAGGGAGGTGGTGGAGTCACCATCCAGGGAGGTGCTCACAAAATGAGTAGATGAGGCACTTCAGGACATGGTCTGGGGGTCAGAGAGATGTTGGGATGAAGGTTGGACCTGCTGATCCTAGAGGTCTTTTCCAACCTAAATGATTCTCTGATTGTTGGACCTTCCAAGCTGTAGGAGGTGGAAATGGGGTGAGCCACAAATGGATGTAATAGCAGCAAGGAGATGCTGGAAG
>VYZX01023843.1:19628-45121 GCA_013401335.1 Brachypteracias leptosomus | reverse complement strand
CTGGACGCAGAGCTCCAGGTGGGGTTCATTTTCCCTGAAGAAAGCACATTTCTCCTGCAAGGCTTTAATTAAATAATTTTTCTAGGCACCAGAAGCCCCTGAGGACCCTTACCTGGCATCAGAAGCAAAGTAGTACTCCACAGCTTTCTCCTCCACGGGGAAGAGGCAGGTGGTGCTGTCGACACGGGACAAGCTGCAACTGCCCTTCTTGTCCTTCCCTGGAAGACACAAGGGTCAGGTCCTGCTGCTGGCAAAGCCCAGGGCAGCAGCAGAGGCTCAGCCCGAGGTCCCCAGGTGTGGTACCAACATGAAGCACTATTTTCCTGGCTGCCAGAGCAGCACTGGTGGGACCCTGCCCCTCCTCTGCTTGTCTGTGAGCTTTTTAAGGGCTTTCCAATTCACTCTGTGAGTGTCACGTTAGGGCAGAGTTTGAAATTTAGAGGAAAACATGAAATGAGAGTTTTGTGTGTGGCTCCAGGAGGAGAGGACAACTCAAGCTGGTTTAGGAGCAACGTTCTCCTGGTGGGACCCACCCTCTTATCATTTATATTTCTCCCGTGCTCCCATCTCACTGACTTCCCTGAGGCTTTGAGAAATTCAGCAGGATTTCTCCCTGCTGGTTATTTCTGGGGAAATTCTGAGCTGCCACCAGCATGACCACAGCCTTACTGAGCACCAGCAGCTGGAACCAAACTGGGGCTTCTCTGGTTGAGCCCCTGTGTCCAGGCACAGAGCAGGAAACCCATCGATAGGTCCTCAGCTGTTGTTCCTGAGCTATCAAATGCAACCATCTCATTGGGATCCAAAAATTGTACAGCAGGAGAACTGCTGAGACTCTTCTGCTAGTGCCAGACAGCAGCCAGGAGTGCTGCAGGACATGGGACAGAGAGTCAGCTGCTGAAAAATGTGCACTAAGCCTTCAAAAACATTCTGTTCCAGCAGAGAGACTTTCTGGAGTACTCTGGCAATTCCCAATAAAATCATAGAGTGGGTTGGGTTGGAAGGGACCTCAAAGATTGTCCAGTTCCAACCCCCCTGCCATGGCAGGGACACCTCCCACTAGACCAGGTTGCTCAAGGTCCATCCAACCTGGCCTTGAACACCTCCAGGGATGGAGCATCCCCAACCCCCCTGGGCAACCTGGGCCAGGGTCTCACCACCCTCAGAGTGAAGAATTTCCTCCTCATTTCCAATCTCAATCTCCCCTCTTCCAGTTTGAACCCATCCCCCCTCATCCTATCACTACAAGCTCTTGGAAAGTCCGTTCCCAGCTTTTTTGTAGCCCCTTCAGATACTGGAAGGCCACAAGAAATTCTCCCTGGAGCCTTCTCCTCTCCAGGCTGAACAACCCCAACTCTCTCAGCTTGGCCTCCCAGCAGAGGAGTTCAAGCCCTCTGATCATCTTTGTGGCCTCCTCTGGACCCTCTCCAACAGGTCCAAACACTGTCTCTCTACCCTCCATCTCCTCTTTAACTGTAGAAAATACTTCTCAGTCCTGAAGCTTGTCAGGAACACAGAGAGGACCAGAACATCCACTGCTCCACAGGGTTGTGCTCAGTATTTAAGGGGTGGGGGTGGATTCATCAGCTTATCTATAAAACGTGACTGTTGTTGAAGAATAACAACATTGAAGTTAGAATCAGAGAACTGTCAGGGTTGGAAGGGACCTTAAATATCACCCAGTCCCACCCCCCTGCCATGGCAGGGACACCTCCCACTCCATCAGTTGCTCACAGCCCCAGCCAGCCTGGCCTAAAAAATGTCCAGGGATGGGGCTTCCAGCCCCTCTCTGCCCAACCTGGGCCAGTGTCTCCCCACCCTCCTGGCCAACAACTTCTTCCTACCCTCTCAGCTCAATCTCCCCACCTCTCCTTTTGACCCCTTCCCCCCCCTCCTACCACTGCCCAACAGCCTCAAAAGTCCCTCCCCAGCTTTCTTGGAGCCCCTTCAGATCCTGGAAGGCCACCAGAAGGTCCCCTCAGAGCCTTCTCTTCTCCAGACTATATTTATTCCATAAACTCTCATGTTTTCACCTGCTGGACACTGATGTGATTGAGTGATGTGAGTGGAGCTCACCACGTTTAGATTTATCCTTTTATAAATGAAAATGTGAAGAAAAAAAATATTGCTTTCATGTTGATACTCAGTAAGAAGGTTCCAACAATTTAGAGCCCTCCAGTTAAGTCAGTAAATGAGGAAACATCTCCTTGGGGGTTGGGTTGAGACAGGACAGGCTGATTTCTTGTTGAGCAAGGACAGAGCAAAGGTGTTAGTGGCCAGTCCCCACCAGAAGCACCCAGACTTGATCACAACATGCAGATTTTGTGTCTCCAAATAGAACATTCCCCTGCACTGTCTTTATTATGTGGCTTTGCTTTCCTGCTCACAGATCCCCCTCCCAGCTGGAATTGTCTGTATGTGTCCTACCAAGGAGTGAGGGGGTTACAGGAGGCTCCTCAGCCACTTATGGTTGTTTTGGGATCTATGGAGCTGTCCCCAGATTGTCCATTTAAGAGATAACCTGGACTCTTGCTCTACCTGCCTCTCTACCAGAATTTAGAAGGAATCTTTTCCTTTCTAAACCAAAGAATGTGGAATTAGAATCATAGAATGGGTTGGGTTGGAAGGGACCTCAGAGACCATCCAGTTCCTACCCCTGCCATGGCAGGGACACCTCCCACTACATCAGGTTGCTCAAGGTCCATCCAACCTGGCCTTGAACACCTCAGGGATGGAGCATCCACAACCCCCCTGGGCAACCTGGGCCAGGGTCAGGAAGATGGGAACATGGGGACAGGGCAAAAGAGAGCAGAGGGAGGGTCTCAAGGTTTCAGAAAAGCTGAGGGAGGGACTTTGGTCCTTCAAGCTCCTGGGAATTAAGGGAACCCGAGTTCATCATTTGACCCTCAACACTCTACCCTGACTTCAGACAGAGACATTTGGTGAAAAGAAACAAAACCTCATCTAACACCTGGGTTGAGGTGAAGCAGCTCCCACCAGAACAGTTGTGTTCACCTTTCAAAGGGAGGTTTGTTTCTCCTCCAGGTTCCACCCATGGAGCTGTTGGTGCCCAAGGATGTGGACTGCTGGGGGTAGAATCATAGAATCATCCAGGTTGGAAAAGACCTTTAGGATCATCTCTAGGCTCATCTAGTCCAACCTTCATGATGGAATCGCTTTTATTTCATTTTTTATTTTATTTTGGACAAGATGACCTCTAGAGGTCCCTTCCAGCCTAAAACATTCTATGAGTAACAGTAGCTGAGAATCAGAAAAGGGCTCTCCTGCTTCAGATGGGAACATGGCTCATCCCACAGTGGGTCAGCCTTTGAAGAAATCCAGGATGGAAGGTGAATTTTCAATGGGTCACCTCACAAATGAGCAAAGGGGAGCAAGTTCCAACCTCAAGCCAACCTTACTGCTCCTACCAGCAGCTGCCACCCAGGTTCACACCAGGACCAGGAGCAAGGAGGTGGCTCTGGGACATTCTGAACTCCAGAAGGAATTGTGGAGAACGTTGGCATTGGATTCTTAGCAGCCTCCCAACAGGGTTTCACTTGATTTTTCTCTTTTTTTGTGTTTTTTTAAAGGTAATTTACTGATTCCTTCTGTAATCAAGAGCTGCAGGGAGCACAAGACACAACCTGCACCAAGTCATCAATCCTGCACATACACCAAGGGTTCTGTCAGGTCTGGAATGGGATGGATGGACTGATGGGTGGATTTGCTGCATGTTGCTCCTTCTTCATCAAGAAGGAATTCTGATTATCCCACTCATTTCACCACAGGGAAAGCAAGAACCACATATTAAAGAGTCAGTGCCCACTTGTCTCATTCATGATTCCTTCCTAAGGAACTGGAGGATTTGTCTCAAATTTGGAGTATTAAGATTTTTCTCTGGTAGGCACCTTCCTCCATTTTTATGGATATTCCATCAAAAGAATGATCCATAGATTGAACAGCTGGAAGTGTAATTGGGGAAAAAAAACACAAAACAAACTTCAGGTAATCAGTGGAAAAAAAAAAGGGGTTAAATGCATACATTAAAGATTACTGCTAATTACCCAACAGCACCTCAGAGTGAACATGGACAGAGCTTGGTGGGACCAGCTCTCCATGTGCTGGAGCAGTGAGACATGTCACAGAGTCATAGAATGGGTTGGGTTGGAAGGGACCTCAAAGATCAGCCAGTTCCACCCCCCTGCCATGGCAGGGACACCTCCCACTAGACCAGGTTGCTCAAGGCCCCATCCAACCTGGCCTTGAACACCTCCAGGGATGGAGCATCCACAACCCCCCTGGGCAACCTGGGCCAGGGTCTCACCACCCTCACAGTGAAGAATTTCCTCCTCATTTCCAATCTCAATCTCCCCTCTTCCAGTTTGAGCCCATCACCCCCTGTCCTATCAGTTGGTTCCCACCACTGCCCAGTGACTGGACTGGCTCAGACCCCTCTGACAACAGCCAGTTATGGGCTCATTCTGAGCCACTTTTCATCTTCAGTGCTGTAGCTAAATATCTACAGGGGTAAAACATGTATTTGAGAAAAAGAAGGACAGACAACCTAACTATGGGCTGTCCTAGTCCTGCTTCTTACACATCATGTTGGCTGGCAGGGGAAAGGTTTGGGACAGTGCAGAGCCTGTGACCTGCAGGGCAGGGACACCTTTGTTCTTAAAAACAACCAAATCCATGAATGCCAACGTGCCACAGAATTGCCTGGATTGGAAAAGACCTTTAAGATCATCAAGGCCAATAATTAACCATTAATTACAACGATTAACCATAATTTGCAATAATTAACATTAATGACACTGACAAGTCCTCGACTAAACTAGACCCCTCAGCACCATAGAATCATTTAGGCTGGAAAAGACCTCCAGGATCATGTCTATATATCTTTTAAATCCCTCCAGGGTTGGGGACTCCACCTCTGCCCTGGGCAACCTCTTCCAATGCCTGAAGAAACAAAATTAAGTATCTAAGTTTACCTACACTGTTAACCCTACATACTCAACTTTCTAGGATATTAGAGAAAAGTTCTTTAATCTGAGGGTGAGAGATCAGTGGAAGGGGCTGCCCAGAGAGGGGGTGGAGGCCCCATCCCTGGAGTCCTTCAAGCTCAGGCTGGATGGGGCTCTGAGCAGCCTGCCCTAGGTAGAGATGTCCCTGCTGGGGTAGGGAGGTTGGACCAGATGAGCTCTGGAGGTCCCTTCCAGCCTCAACCATTCAATGATTCAATGATTTTATTCTACTCCCTGCATTAAGATGTGTTTTCATTGCAACCACCAACCATTAAAGCTTTGATTGGAAAACTAGAGACTAACTTGAGGCAAAGAGTGGCACAGCAGGTGGTTAAAAACTTAGTTAAAAACCATCAAACCTCATTTTTTCTAAGGGTTTCATTTACAGATGAATATTTAGGAGTGTAACACGTTCCAGGGGGTGTCACTGTGAATTTGTGCTGGCGTGGTGGTGGCTGGAAGGTGGTTCCCTGGGGCAGGGGGGGTGACACTCACCTGTCCTGTAGAGGATGGGGATGTGGTCAGTGGAGAGCTTGTGCTCGCTGCGCACCCCGATGAGCAGGGGGCTGCCTCTCCTGCAAGAGACAACCAGTCATGGCCAGGGCCACCCAGAGGCTCCTCACCCTCACATCCCACCTGGAGGAAGCCTTCAAAAAGTCCAGCAGAGTGACTGAGCTCCTCTCAAACTCCTCCCAGAGCTCCAGCAGCTTGGTGCTGCAAACACCAAGGCAGCTTTGTGCTCTCCTTTGGGATCTCTGAGCAAACACAACTCAAGGGTATGAGGAATCAGGTCTCAAGTTTGGCCAAAAATGCTGCAAGAGGAACTGCACCACCATGGACACCTCACCAGGACCTGCTGGTCACTGTGTGTATCTACACATGGCTGTAGGCACCAAAATTCACACCCTGTGCCAGGCATGTGGAGGGTTAAAGCAGCCCAAAAACTCAACTCCAGCCTGGCCCAAGGCCACCTTGGCCAACACAAAGGAAGAGGCCAAACAATCTCCTCTCCAAGCTCTCACAGTGAGAGGCTACAAGAAAAAGCTGCTCCAGAGCAGTTCTCATGCAGGTGGCCACCAAGAAATCTTAATATTTCCTGTTATGATAAATGGAAAACGAGAGAAAGGAAATGGAAAACAACCCCCAGCCAGCACATACAGTGTGATGAGAACAACCTCTACTCACCCTCTTCCAACTTGGGGGTACAAAACCAAGTGACACATTGTTTGGGGCAACCAGAATGTTCTTTCCCAAGGCCACACTCACCTGGTACCCACTGCCTGGCCAGGATAATGGACACTTTTGAAGACAAGGGCGAAAGCACCTTCCTGGAACGAGAGAAACACAAACTCTTTATCCTTCAATCAAGGCCAGGGCCACCCTTTCAGGATTCCCAGCATGGAAGCTGCTCCTGTGTTTCTGCCAACAAGTCAGAAGGGTTCAGAGCCATCACTGGAGCCACCAGAAGCTCCAGGCACCTCACCCTGGAAGTGTGTCCCTCCCTTGAGCTTGGGTGGCTCATCCTCAACCACCTCATGAGTCTCCTGAAAGCCCAGAAGCTGCACTTGGACATCTCTACCCATCCTGTGTTAGCTCAGAGCAGACTCACAAAGGCCAAGATCTAAAAGCAGCACCAGAACCTCGGGGTGTTTGCTCAGCTGTGGTGCCACCACGACCTCCCAGCAAAACATGTCCTTGATCTGCTGCTACTGCAGCTCCTGCCAGGTGAGCCTCTGAAAATCCACCTCCTGAAGAAGGTCCATGGTGGCTGGGTCCTGTTCTTACACCCAACTCACAGCCTCAACCATGGAGGCTCAGGCTGCAGCTCCCACAAGAGGTCAGCACCTCCCACACGCAGCTTTTGAGGAACACTTGCAGCACAGCCTGATTTTCACTGTCCAATACCAGGGACCAGCTGCCTCCAGATACTCCTAAACCCCCAAATGTCACCATTTTCTCACAAGCACTGACTAATACTCAAGGAACCCCACGATGTGTCCGCGATGAGAGGTAGGAAAGACCAAAGAGCTCCTCGACACGCCCAGCAGAATGTGACTGCAGCACCCTGGACCACACCAGGAGGTTATTTCTGGTGGGTGCATGCCCCTGTGTGCCCCCCTGCCCTGCCCCCAGCCTCACCAGCTGCTGGATGACCCTCTCCACCAGGGTGGTGAAGCTGATGTCGTCGCTCTCGCGGTTGTCGTACATGTACTTGACCAGCTTGGCGATGCTCTCCGTGTCCGTCTCCGACTCGAAGTCGTAGCCCTTGCTCTCCTGCAGTGAGGGGACGTGGGGGGTGAGGGGCCCTCTGCCCTCCCTTCCCCCCTTCCTCATCCCTCCTCCTTCCCTTTTCTCATTTGCTTTCCCTCCTCCCTTTTTCTTTCCTTTGTTCTTGAATTTTTTTCCTTCTTTTCTCCTGCCTTTTTCTTCTTTCCCACCTTTCCTGTTCCTTTTTTCCCCACCTTTAACTTTCTTTCCCTTTTTTCTCTTTCCCTCTTCTTTCTCCTTTCCCTTCCCTTCTTGCCTTCCTTCCCCACGTCTCCTTTCCCTTCTTGCCTTCCTCCCCCACCTCTCCTTTCCCTTCTTGCCTTCCTCCCCCTCCTCTCCTTTTCCTTCTTGCCTTCCTCCCCCACCTCTCCTTTTCCTTCTTGCCCTTCTCCCCCACCTCTCCTTTCCCTTCTTGCCCTTCTCCCCCACCTCTCCTTTTCCTTCTTGTCTTTCCTTTTTTCCTGCTTTTCTTTCCTTGCTTTTATCCTTCCACACTATTTTTTCCTTCTTCCTTTTTCTACCCTTCCCCACCTTTCCTTCTTTCATCCTTCCTGCCTTTCCTTTTTCCTTCTTTCCTCTCCTCTTTCCTTCATACTTTCCTTACATCCTTCTTTCCTTTCTTACTCCTTTTTCCTCTCTTCCTCCTTTCTCTCCTACACTTCCTCTTCTTTTTTCTTCCCTCCTGACTCTTCCCCTTATTTTCTGCCTTCCCTTTCCTGCCTTGTCTTCCTTCTCTCCCACAAAATTTTCTTCCTTAATTTCCTTCTTCCTTTTCCTCCTGCCTCTCCTCTTCCCCCTTCCTGCCTTCTCTCCTTTTCTCCCTTTCCTGCCCTTCCTGTTCCTTCCCTCCTTTTTTCCTCTTCCTTCTTTCCTTTTCTCTCCTGACTTTCCCTTTTATCCTTCCTTCCTTTTCCTCCATGTTCCTTCTTTCCTTTCTCCTTCCCTCTTTCCTGCCTTCCCTTTTCCAGGCTTGCTTTCCTGGCTTTCCTTTTTCCTCACCCTTCCTCCCATTCCTTTCCTCCTTATTTCTCTCTACCCTTTCCTGCATTTCCTCTTCTTTCCTCTCTTCCTTCTTTCCTGCCTTTTCCTTTCTTCCCTTTCCTTCCAACTCCTTTTCCTTCCTCCAATTTCCTTTTACTGCCCCTCATCCCTACATCTTCCTTTTCTATTTTCCTTCCTTCCTCTTCCTCTCCCTCTTTTTCATTTCCTTTCCCTTTCTTCCCTTTTCCTTCCACTTTTCTGCAAAAGGGGGAGGGAGGGCAAGTGAGGAGTGAGTGTGAGGTGAGGAAAGTGTGAGTTAAGATGTGTAAGTAGGAGAGTGAGTGTGAGATTGAGTAGGGGGTGAGCAGGGCAAGGAAGTGGGGGAGTGAGAAAGAGGAGGGTGAGGAGGGTGAGTGTGAGCAGTGGGGTGAGTGGAGGAGTGGGGGGTGTGAGTGGGAGAATACGGATGGGGTGAGAGTGAGGTGTGAGTAAAGGAGGGTGGGAGGTGAGTGGGGGGATGAGGAGAGCACATGGGGTGAGCATGAGAGCTGGGGGTGAGTAGGAGAGTGAGTGTGGAGAGGGGTGAGTAAGGGGTGTGGTGTGTTAGAGACAGGGAGTGGGGAGTGAGGGGGTTGGAGGTTGAGCGTGAGGGGAGAGAGTTAGTGGGGGGATAAGGGGGACATGGGTGGGGGTGTGAGTGAAGAATTGTGTGTGGGAATNAATGGTGGGTGGGAGTCGTGGCGTGAGTGGGGGCGTGGGAGGGAGTGAGAGTGGGTGGGTTGAGTGGGGAGGTCTCAGTGAGAACATGGAGGGGGTGAGAGTGAGCAGAGGGGTGAGAGAGGGAGTCAGGAGAGTGTGAGGGAAGGGTGANCCCCCTTCCTGCCTTCTCTCCTTTTCTCCCTTTCCTGCCCTTCCTGTTCCTTCCCTCCTTTTTTCCTCTTCCTTCTTTCCTTTTCTCTCCTGACTTTCCCTTTTATCCTTCCTTCCTTTTCCTCCATGTTCCTTCTTTCCTTTCTCCTTCCCTCTTTCCTGCCTTCCCTTTTCCAGGCTTGCTTTCCTGGCTTTCCTTTTTCCTCACCCTTCCTCCCATTCCTTTCCTCCTTATTTCTCTCTACCCTTTCCTGCATTTCCTCTTCTTTCCTCTCTTCCTTCTTTCCTGCCTTTTCCTTTCTTCCCTTTCCTTCCAACTCCTTTTCCTTCCTCCAATTTCCTTTTACTGCCCCTCATCCCTACATCTTCCTTTTCTATTTTCCTTCCTTCCTCTTCCTCTCCCTCTTTTTCATTTCCTTTCCCTTTCTTCCCTTTTCCTTCCACTTTTCTGCAAAAGGGGGAGGGAGGGCAAGTGAGGAGTGAGTGTGAGGTGAGGAAAGTGTGAGTTAAGATGTGTAAGTAGGAGAGTGAGTGTGAGATTGAGTAGGGGGTGAGGAGGGCAAGGAAGTGGGGGAGTGAGAAAGAGGAGGGTGAGGAGGGTGAGTGTGAGCAGTGGGGTGAGTGGAAGAGTGGGGGGTGTGAGTGGGAGAATACGGATGGGGTGAGAGTGAGGTGTGAGTAAAGGAGGGTGTGAGGTGAGTGGGGGAATGAGGAGAGCACATGGGGTGAGCATGAGAGCTGAGGGTGAGTAGGAGAGTGAGTGTGGAGAGGGGTGAGTAAGGGGTGTGGTGTGTTAGAGACAGGGAGTGGGGAGTGAGGGGGTTGGAGGTTGAGCGTGAGGGGAGAGAGTTAGTGGGGGGATAAGGGGGACATGGGTGGGGGTGTGAGTGAAGAATTGTGTGTGGGAATAGGGCAGTGAGTGGGGACGTGGGAGGGAGTGAGAGTGGGTGGGTGAGTTGAGTGGGGAGGTCTCAGTGAGAACAGGGGGGGGTGAGAGTGAGCAGAGGGGTGAGAGAGGGAGTCAGGAGAGTGTGAGAGTGTGAGAGAAGGGTGAGTGTGAATGAGGAGGGTGAGGGAAGGGAGGTGAGTGTGAGTGGAGGGAGCGCTTGGGAGAGCGTGAGGGAAGTGGGGTGTGGAGGAGTGAGTGAAGGACTGGGGGGTAAATGGGGTGTGAGTGAGAATGGGAGAATATGAGTGGGAGGATGTGGTGAGTGGGGGGTGTGAGTGGGAGAATGAGGAGCAATGTGAGTGGGAGTGTGAGAGACTGACTGGGGGAGGGTAAGGGAGGGAATGGGGGGTGGGAGAATGTACTCACAGAGTAGAAGAGTTACCTTGAGGGTGTGAGTGTAAATACGAGTGGGAGGAGTGAGTGTGAGTGGAGGAACATGAATGGAGGAGAGTGAATGGGAGTGGAGGGGGTGAATGGGAGCTCAAGGGCCTGAGTGACACACACGTGGGCTGGGGGTCACTCACCAGGAACTTCCTCAGGTCTTTGTAGTTGGTGATGATGCCGTTGTGGATGACGATGAACTCTGGGGACAGAGAAGGTCCCACTCAGCCCCACAGCACACGGGACCACGCGCCTTCCCTGGGTGACTCGTGGAGCCAGGAGGAAAGTTCCTCCTCCTGCTGGGGTTTCCCTGCTCTGCCCCGTTCTGGTGATGGCAGAAATTCACCACAACCCAGGTAGGACCAGGGCTGCCAAGCCCAGCAAAGTTCCTGGAGGAGCTGAAGCACTTGGCAGTTCCCAGCCTGGTTAAACCCCACACACCTCATGATGCTGCTCCTCAGGTGACCACACTGAACATTGACCAGGATTCTGGTCAGCAGACCCAAGCAACCCCTTTCTTACAGTGGCCATTACAGAAAAAACATAAATAAATGAAAAAACCACCCCACACAAAATTCTGTTCTGCAAAATAGCCCAAGAACTCTTACCATAGAATCATAGAGTGGGTTGGGTTGGAAGGGACCTCAAAGATCAGCCAGTTCCAACCCCCCTGCCATGGCAGGGACACCTCCCACTACATCAGATTGATCAAGGCTCCATCCAGCCTGGCCTTGAACACCTCCAGGGATGGAGCATCCACACCCCCCCTGGGCAACCTGGGCCAGGGTCTCCCCACCCTCACAGTGAAGAATTTCCTCCTCATTTCCAATCTCAATCTCCCCTCTTCCAGTTTGAACCCATCACCCCTCATCCTATCACTCCAAGCCCTTGTGAAAACTCCTTCTTCAGCTTTCTTGTAACAAGGCTTCACAGCAATGGGACTCAGCACCATGGCCTGGGATAAACTCCCCTCCCTGGGACACACCAGGCAGCAGTGAGCTGCTCCAGACACCCCAGGACCTGCTGGAGGTTCCTCAAGCCAAGCCACTCACCGTTGTTCTTGTCCGAGCGCTGGGGGTGGCTGTTGATGGGACTGGGCTCCCCGTGGGTAGCCCAGCGGGTGTGGGCGATTCCAAGGTGCACATCAAACTCAATGTCAAGGTCCATGTCCTGTTGCTCTGCAGCAGAAGTTTTAAGCAAGTCCCACCCGTCAACAAGGCAGCAACAGGGAAAGAACCAGCACACCCAAGTTCTTCAGAGTGAAGAACTTTGACCTAATTTCCAAGCTAAATCTCCCCTCTTCCAGTTTGAACCCATCACCCCTCGTCCTATCACTCCAAGCCCTTGTGAAAAGTCCCTCCACAGCTTTCTTATAGTCCCTTCAGACACTGGAAGGTCTCAGTGAGGTCTCCCCAACCCTTGTTTTTTTGTCTGTTTACTAAAATGTATTTCAGGTCTACTTTACTTTAATNCAGAGCTCCAGGTGGGGTCTCAGGAGGGTGGAGCAGAGGGGGACAATCCCCTCCCTGCCCTGCTGCCCACGCTGCTCTGGATGCAGCCCAGGACACCATTGGCTTTCTGGGCTGCAAGTGTCCACTGATGGCTCATGTTGAGCTTCTCGTCCACGAGTACCCCCAAGAGCAGGCAAAGGACACCAGGACAATACTCACTGTGAACCTCTTCATCCAGGGCCTTCACCTTCCCCTTCTGTTTGATAATCTGGATTTTGCAGGCGTTGGCTTCCCAGTCCTTGTCATTCCCACCATCCACTCCCACACCTGAACAGGGCCACGGGAGATGGAGAAAGAACATGAGGTGTAGAAAGTCCATTATAGTGTTTAATATTAATAAATACTGCCCCTTTTTTAATTTTTAATTTGTTTTTACAGTGCCCTTTCTCCCCACAGCCAACCCCCAAACAAAGGCAAGAAACCCCTTAGGTTAGAAGCAGGTTTCCCCTTTGTCATCTTGTAGGTCTCTTTAAAGCCTTCACCAACAGGCACCAAGAACCTTTATAGAAATCTGTATGTTGAAATTAATGGGGCCTTGAGCAACCTGCTCTAGTGGGAGGTATCCCTGGGGGTTGGAACTGGCTGATCTTTGAGGTCCCTTCCAACCCAACCCATTCTATGATTAACCCAAACCTCTGCCCACATCATCACAGGCACATCCAGAGTGTGCTTCAGCTTTCTGACAGTAGAAACCACTCAAACACCATGAATATCACCAGTTACCAGTCAAAATTCAAACAAGAAGGACTGTGGCTGGGTGAGACCCACCTGCAGAATCATAGCCCCTGTACTCCAGCCTCTGGAGCCCTTTGATAAGGGTCTCCAGGATCTCCCGCCTTGTCCGGGGAACATGGTAGTTCAGGTAAGCAAAGATGCCTGTGGGGGGGAAAGAGAATCATCTTAGAACAGAACCACAGCTGAGGAAACCCCACATGTGCCATCATCTATGTGCTCTGAGGTAAAACTCCAATGGGTTTGGAGAACACCAGCAGGAAGGTCCAGGTCAAGACCAGGTTGGACAAAGCCTTGAGCAACCTGCTCTAGTGGGAGGTGTCCCTGCCCGTGGCAGGGGTTGGAACTGGATGATCTTTGTGGTCCCTTCCAACCCAACCCATTCTATGATGGCACCACCACGTTCACAGCTTGTCCTTGCCCCACCCAAGGTCCAGTGGAGAAGGTGACACTAACACTTGAGATCAAAACTAACCACAAAACACCAACATCCATCTCAGGATATCAGAGAATGGTTGAGGCTGGAAGGGACCTCCAGAGCTCATCTGCTCCAACCTCCCTACCCCAGCAGGGACATCTCTACCTAGGGCAGGCTGCTCAGAGCCCCAGCAAGCCTGACCTTGAAGGACTCCAGGGATGGGGCCTCCACCCCCTCTCTGGGCAAAATAAATATGGGAAGCAACCAAAGAGGACAAGCCTGGGGGTGATGGGAGAAGGAACTGCCACGTGAGCTGGACCTACACTAAGCAGGAGCTGTCAGGGGATGGGAAATGAACCACTCCAAGGTTCACCAACGCTGAAGAACCATCCTCACATGGAACCCTTCCTTGAGCAGCTTTCTCCAAGTGCCTCCCACAGACTCAGTAAGAAAAAAGAAACCCTTTAACTCTGCAAACCAACACCCTCAAACAAATGGAGCTTTTCTCCTGCACAGGAAGATAAATCATTGGTGCTATTTTTAAGCAGTGATGGGGGGACACCAATTCCAGGCTCTCTCCTGCTCACCAGGTTCTATTTCAGCCAGATTTCCTTGGGTGCCATCATGAAGCAGCAGCACGAGAAGACATTTAAAGGATGCTGGAAATATCTGTACTTGGAACCTACTGCTTCACCCTAAGAGAAAAATATCTGCAGGGAAGAAAACCCAGAGAGGATTCACCCAACCATCCACGTATGGAAGTGCTGCTAAGTCAAGGATTGTAAGTCAAAGAACTTGATCAAAACATCTCGAGGAGGACAGAGTTTGGTCACACACAGACAAAAAGTCCTTTTAAAAGTGTCCCACATCTCTGGTCATTCCTGATGTGCCCCATGCAGCTGCCTCACAGCTCCCAGACTTCTACACACATGGAAAATGTCACTCCCAAGATGATTTTTGAAGCATTTATCTTTATGCTTACCCATGGATAATAAATAATAATGGATAATTAATGATAATAAATAATAATGGATAATTCATAATGAAGAACCTTTGAAAAAACACATTCTTAAGCTGTTTTGTGTTCTGGAATTAAACTAAATTAAGAGGTTGCCCAAGGAGGTTGTGGATGCTCCATCCCTGGAGGTGTTCAAGGCCAGGTTGGATGGGGCCTTGAGCAACCTGCTCTAGTGGGAGGTGTCCCTGCCATGGTGGGGGGGTTGGAACTGGATGATCTTTGATGTTCTTTCCAACCCAACCCAGTCTATGGTTCTACAACTCTAAATAATAATTCAAATTTTGACGTCTTAGTTTATTTGATTAATTTTGACATCTTAGTTTATTTGATAAGTAGAAATTTGGGCTGCTTGGAGTTGAAGGACACACTGAATGGACACAGCAAAGTGCTGAAACATTTACAAGGGACTTTTTATCCTGAGCAGACACAAGGTTGCCCACAGCCAAGTCCAGCTCTGACACTCCTCCTTCTTCTCCCTCTTCCATGGACTTTGGCTACAGGTCTCAGGACATTTGTCATAAGCTTCAGCTTCCCATTCCCACAGTACCAGCAGTAGAAGCTCCATCTCCCTGCACTTCTGCTGCACAACATGTCTCCTTTATTTTCTTCCATATTGCTAGAAAAAAAAATTAGATGCACATTCTATTGCTCCTCTTTCTTCAACTGCTGAGTCACATGAAGAAAAAAGGAGCTTTTCACTTGGTTTCTTGAGTTTCTATCATTACCACCAAGCCCGAAGCCTCTTCCCTCAACCACTTGCAAGACAAGGTTGAACAGGTTGCCCAGGGGGGTTGTGGATGCTCCATCCCTGGAGGTGTTCAAGACCAGGTTGGATGGGGCCTTGAGCAACCTGCTCTAGTGGGAGGTGTCCCTGCCATGGCAGGGGGGTTGGAACAAGATGATCTTTGAGGTCCCATCCAACCCAACCATTCTATGATTCTACCCAGCCCAAGCTCATAAAAATGTGCAGCTTCATCTCCACAGCTCCTGCCACCCCAAGCTGGTCACACACAGACCTGCTGCTGCCACCTCCTGATGGCATCTGTCCAACCTGGACGTTGGTTCCTGTAACCACCCGGACAGGGTGAGGTTCTCCTCCACAAACCTCCCAACCCACAGCTAAAAAAAAACCCTGACAGGAGCCAACAACCTCTGCTCTACCTCCAAACCCTCTCCTGAAGGCGGCTTCCCCCACGCTCTCCATCTCAAACCCTCCTCCCCCTTCTAGCACAAAAAAAGGAAAAGAAAAACAACTTTCCAATTTGAGATACTTGGTTCATTTTGTTTCTAAAAACTGAGTTCTCCAGGCAAACAGCAACCTCCTTGTTCTGAGGGGAGCTGCCTCCCAGGAGCTGTCAGCCCACATTCCAGATACATCCTGGATGCCCAAAAACCTTTAGATGCCTTCCAGGTCTAGGAGAGGAGTCCACAGCACCCTGTTTGAGATGTTCCTCTCACTGTGTTTACCAGAAGCCTCCCAAACAGATGCAGGTGGCCAAGGCAGTGGTGGCAATACATAAAAATAATGAGTGTGTGTCTGAAAGGGGAGAAAACGAGACATTGGGTGTGTTTAAAAAGGAAGGGATGGGAGCAGAGATGTCATCTGAATGGGTTGGGGTGGAAGGGACCTCAAAGATCAGCCAGTTCCACCCCCCTGCCATGGCAGGGACACCTCCCACTAGACCACGTTGCCCAAGGTCCCATGCAACCTGGCCTTGAACACCTCCAGGGATGGAGCATCCACAACCCCCCTGGGCAACCTGGGCCAGGGTCTCACCACCCTCACAGCGAAGAATTTCCTCCTCATTTCCAAACTCAATCTCCCCTCTTCCAGTTTGAACCCATCCCCCCTCATCCTATCACTACAAGACCTAGTGAAAAGTCCCTTCCCAGCTTTCTTGTAGCCCCTTCAGATCCTGGAAGGCCCCAAGAAGGTCTCCCCAGAGCCTGTTCTTCTCCAGGCTGAACAAGCCCAACTCTCTCAGTCTGCCTTCACAGGAGAGATGTTCCAGCCCTCTGACCATCTTTGTAGTCTCCTCTGGACCCTCTCCAACAGGTCCATGTCCTCCTCATGCTGGGGGCTCCAGAGCTGGACACAGCTCCTGCCATTTCCCCTCACACCAAAGCCACCCAGCACATCACCCAGAGTCAAGCTGCTCCACAAGGTGTAATTAGCAGCAGCACAAGTAATTATGGAAACTGCTTAAATTAGCCACCTCCCTTCAGAGCTGAAACCTCTCGCTGTGTTCTACCTAACTTGGAAGCACTCACCAAAGGTCCATTCCCAGCCACACCTTGGAGACTTAGACCTCTTTGTGCCAGTGCTGGGCTGTTTGCTGGGCCCATCATCAGCTCTCCAGAAGTCCCCTGGTGGCATTTTGGTGACCTCACTGTGGTACAGCCCATCCCACACAGCTACCAAGGACATTGCTCACTACCATGGCACGACACCACTCAAGGAGGACACGCTCTTTGGAGCACAAGGAGACTGATGATGAGTGTGAAGGTGCTCCAGGGTTTGAACATCAGGCTGGCCATGGCCAGACAGCTCCTGGAAGCTCTTCCCAATGAACAAGAGCCTCATTGATGGGAGCACAGAGGAGGCCTTCTCCACTGGCATGGAGACCTCCTCCCTTGGCATGGAGACCTCCTCCCCTGGCATGGAGACCTCCTCCCCTGGAAGGGCATCGTGCCAAGCCACGGTGAGGCTGTGGAGCTGGCATGTGAAGGGTGAAACAGAGCCAGGGTAAAGTCTGGGGAGCCAACTGCAGGAGGTATGGTCTGTATGGACATGTGCCAAGAAAGGAGAAAGAAAGAGGACTGTAGGAAAGCTGGAGGTGAAGTACAGGAGGGTTAGTGTAGGTGGTCTGCTCTGCCACCTTCTAGCCCGTTTTGAGTGCCCATCAGCACCTGGAGGCCCCTCCAAACAACGGCGTGAGCAGACAGTCCTCCCTGTGGCCAAGGAACAGCAGATGTCACCCTGGTGACACCACCAGGAGCACACCTACAAAAACCCAACTTGTTTCCAGGCTGTGATGTCGCATTTTCCATGACTGGGTTGCCCAACACAGCCATCCAGTGGCCCTGCAGAAGGAAGGGAGGGTGTGACCCCTCCCAAACACCCCATCAACACCTCGGTAGTGGGGAGAACAAATACATCATTAACACCACAGGTTCACCATGGAAAGATTACAGCCCCTCACTCAAAACCTCACAGCACTCATGGAATGGGTTGGGTTGGAAGGGACCTCAAAGATCAGCCAGTTCCACCCCCCTGCCATGGCAGGGACACCTCCCACTAGAGCCCCATCCAGCCTGGCCTTGAACACCTCCAGGGATGGAGCATCCACAACCCCCCTGGGCAACCTGGGCCAGGGTCTCACCACCCTCACAGTGAAGAATTTCCTCCTCATTTCCAATCTAAATCTCCCCTCTTCCAGTTTGAACCCATCACCCCTCATCCTATCACTACAAGTCCCCATGAAAAGTCCCTCCCCAGCTTTCTTGTAGCCCCTTCAGCCACTGGAAGGCCCCAAGAAGGTCTCCCGGAAGCCTTCTCTTCTCCAGGCTGAACAACCCCACCTCTCTCAGCCTGTCACACCCCATAGATGCTCAGTGCCCCAGCAGGGCCACCAAGATTAAACCCTCCACGTTAGACATGAGTCTAACTCAACAGATGGGCACAATTATTGGTCAGAAACTGTTTCCCTTCCTAAAATATTTTTGCAAACACAAACTGATTATTTTAGTCCCCATCCTGCTGCTGGCACAAGGATTACAACTTGTTCTGAACCAAAAAATGGCTTGAACCCAAAACCATCAGGCAGGGCTGACTTGGGACATCTTGGTTACATCCGAAGTTCTTGAGAAGTTCTTTTCTTCTACACATTTCACCACATTCAGTCATATCTGAACTAAAAAAAGCCCAACCCACAAGCCCAGACTGGATTCCTCACAACTGCTGGTGGTGACAGCAAAATGCCACGTCCTGAACGTGCCCCAGAGGAGGAACTTCTCTCCTCCATGAAGGGATGGCCCATCTGGGACCAGCCCAGACAACAGCACCCTTGACTCCTGCTGGGACTGCACACAAACAACCCCCAGGCAGAGAGCAGCCAACTTGGCATTTACTTCAGGCATTGAAATAAAAAATAAATCTATTAATTACAGCACAATTATATTAACATTATTCATGAGGACTGGGGGGGGGGGAAAATCTGAATCTAAGAATGTCACACAAAAATAAACCAAGGGATTCAGAGCTTCTTATCAGGAAACCCAGAGCCTGTGGAAATGGAGGCAGCTCAAATAAATGCAAATAAAGGCGTGACAGTGCAAAATATGTGGGTATGTTCCTCAGAAAAATGACCATGTAGATGCAGGTTTGAGTCAGTTCAGCTTTTACATCTCAAGAGGAAGGAGCAGATGCTGCTAGGAAAATAAAATATTAAATATTCACCCGTGACCAACGTATTTTACAAGTAAGAAGGTAGCCAAGACAAGCAGGCTTAAAAATTAGAGAAAATAGGGGGGAAATTAAATTAGAATAATATGTAAAAATGATGCTTTAAAGAAAATTAAAGTGAAAAATGGGACAATAAGGCTGCTAAAAACAAATGTGAGCCTTCCTCAACGCCTGACTTCCTGATCCACAAGCTAAAATCAAGTATTTGAGGGCTTATCACCCATTTATGACATGAGATTGTGATGATTTATGTGCAAATAACTGTTTCCTTTACTGGAAATGTTTTTAAATGCGTTTTCTTTTCTCCTTTTCAAACCTCCCAGAACGAGCTGATCTTTCAGAGCCAGGGGAAGTCTCAATCCACAACCCCCCTGGGCAACCTGGGCCAGGGTCTCCCCACCCTCACAGTGAAGAATTTCCCTCTAATTTCCAATCTAAATCTCCCCTCTGCCAGTTTGACCCCATCACCCCCCATCCTATCACTACAAGCCTTTGGAAAAAGTCCCTCCCCAGCTTTCTTGTAGCCCCTTCAGATCCTGGAGGACCAAATCAATCCACACTACTCAAAGGATGAGTAGATTCTGACTGCACGGGTTTTCACGGCTGCTTGGTGGCTTCTGTGAGGAACCATCAAAGTGACAATTCACTTAGATCACAACATGTTGGTTTGGATGTGATTCCAACAAATCAATTTCCATCAGGGCTTCATCTGGTGCCCCACCAGCTTATCCCCCTCGCCAGCCTGGGTGCTAGGTGCTGGAAAGGCTGAGAGAGTTGGGCTTGTTCAGCCCGGAGAAGAGAAGACTCCAGGGAGACCTTCTTGGGGCCTTCCAGGATCTAAGGGGGCTACAAGAAAGCTGGGGAGGGACTTTTCACAAGGGCTTGGAGTGATAGGATGAGGGGTGATGGGTTCAAACTGGAAGAGGGGCGATTGAGATTGGAAATGAGGAGGAAATTCTTCACTCTGAGGGTGGGGAGACCCTGGCCCAGGTTGCCCAGGGGGGCTGTGGATGCTCCATCCCTGGAGGTGTTCAAGGCCAGGTTGGATGGACCTTGAGCAACCTGGTCTAGTGGGAGGTGTCCCTGCCATGGCAGGGGGGTTGGACCTGGCTGATCTTTGAGGTCCCTTCCAACCCAAACCATTCTATGATTCTACGAAAATGTAGAAAAAGCCCAAGTAGAACGTTCCTGAAACCATCTCACTGTGAATTTCTGGCCCCCAGCAGAGCTGAAAAGAGGAGTTTCAGTTTCAGCTCAACTCACACATTTAGACATGACTCAGGGTGGGACCAAGGCCACACTTGCCCTCTCCAACTCCTGCTCCAGAACGAGCCAGAAAGAGGAAGATTAGGGAAAACCAGGATCTGTGATGACATCTCATCCAAGAAGCCTTGAGCTGGAATTGCTGAAGGTGAATCCCCACCCCTGTGACCCTCACCCCAGCCCAGCACTGTCCCTAATGGTGAATTCCCTGGAATTTCCCTCGGACAGGCTCAGAGAACACAACACCCTGTGATGAGCACACGAATACACCTCAGGAGGTGACACTGGAGTGACACTGGATTAGAGCAGCTCTTGCACTTTACAACCCCATAAAACATCTCAACGAGTAACTTGACACAGGACTTTGTACACGTGGACTGAGAAGTCCTTGAATCACACCAGGACCTGCCATAACAACTCCTGTAGTTATTTCTCTCAAGTGAGACATCTTGAGTGACATACTTTAGAAGATAAAACATGTCCAAAGGAGGGCCATGAGGATGGTCAGAGGACTGGAGAAGAGAAGGCTCCCAGGGCACCTTCTGGGGGCCTTCCAGGATCTGAAGGGGCTCCAAGAAAGCTGGGGAGGGACTTTTGAGGCTGTTGGGTAGTGGCAGGACTGGGGGGAATGGGACAAAAGGAGAGGGGGGGGGATTGAGATGAGAGGTTAGGGAGAAGTTGTTGCCCAGGAGGGTGGGGAGACCCTGGCCCAGGTTGGGCAGAGAGGTGCTGGAAGCCCCATCCCTGGACATTTGGCAGGCCAGGCTGGCTGGGGCTGTGAGCAACTGCTCTAGTGAGAGGTGTCCCTGCCATGGCAGGGGGGTTGGGACTGGATGAGCTTTAAGGTCCCTTCCAACCCTGACAATTCTATGATCTTGTTGGGTTGACGGTCGGACCTGAAGATCTTAGAGATCTTTTCCAACCTTTTCTACCACCTCATTTCTTGCAGGTTTGTCTCCAAAGCCCTACCTGGTGAACCACCACCAGCACAGCTACTCACTCAACATTCTCTTCCAATCAATATTTAATATTCAAGCACAAAACCCCAAAGCTACACGAAGAACTCCCTAGAAACTGTTTTCCCCGAGAACTTCACTGTCCCATGACCTTTTTGGTGCTCATGTTCCTTTACTTCATGGCAAGTTCACAGGCAAGGAAATGAATCATCACTGCCAGGCAAGAACACAAGATCTTCTCCAGCACCTTGGTGAAGTTACTCAGGAAGAGTTTCTCCTAATCCCTTTCCCACAGGAACTGAGAAGCCTCCAGGCTACGGGTTTACTCCTGGATTTACAAATTCTTCTGCACCATCCAAACCCTTTCAGGTGATGTTATCAGCACATCCACTTGGCAGCTCTGGGAAATCCTTTCTCCTGGTGAGGATTATGAGGCCTCAGGTCTTCAAGAGATTAGAGCAGGCTGCTGAGTATCACACAGTGGGAAAAGTGATAAAAAAGGGGCTTCCTCCAACTACAGCAGGGCAGAGACAGTGAGTCCAGCACAGCCACGGGTGGTGGCACAGAACAAAGTCCCTCAACCAACACCCACAACTCCTTGGAACATTTGCTGCTTGGTGACTGGTGAGGTGACCACCCCTGGGTAATGAGACCCCACCTGGAGCACTGTGTCCAGCTCTGGAGCACCCAGCACAAGGACATGGACCTGTTGGAGAGGATCCAGAGGGGGAACCAGGAACAATGGGAGGGCTGGAACCCCTCTGCTGGGAGAGTTGGGGTTGTTCAGCCTGGAGAAAAGGATCCAAGGAGACCTTCTGGTGGTCTTACAATATCTGAAGGGGCTAAAAGAAAGCTGGGGAGGGACTTTTTACACAGGCTTGGAGTGACAGGACAAGAGGTGATGGGTTCAAACTGGAAGAGGGGAGATTTAGATTGGAAATGAGGAGGAAATTCTTCACTGTGAGGGTGGTGAGACCCTGGCCCAGGTTGCCCAGGGGGGTTGTGGATGCTCCATCCCTGGAGGTGTTCAAGGCCAGGTTGGATGGACCTTGAGCAACCTGGTCTAGTGGGAGGTGCCCCTGCCATGGGGTTGGAACTGGCTGATCATTGAGGTCCCTTCCAACTCAAACCAGTCTATGACACTCTGCACTGTTTGAACAAGCCCAAGGCCAGGAACAAGCAGATTATCAGCATTATGTCTGTACACGGGAGTGTTTACACTCAACTCATCAGGTTTACCCTGGGAGGTGGAGAACATCTGTCCATGGATGTGCTTCTACTGCCCACACCCAACCTCTCCCCAGCTGAGAGGGGCTGGATCCTCCTGTCTGGAGCAAACAACCCATGCATCAGTTCCAGGGACTCATCCTGGCTTCAGAGAGACCTACACCGAGGTGCACAAATGGTGGGGGGGACACACAATCCTCACTGACATTTGTGCAACCCTAAAACTTGAAACTTGAGTCTTCCTTAAATCCGTTTTAATCCCCAGTAGTTCCCAGTAAGACCAGACCTGAATCCTACACTCCCTTTCTGTCATTAAATCCAGTCACAGCACAGGACAGGTTTACTTATTTACAGCACAGTCCCCAGCTACCTTGAAAAACCTGTTTCCAAACTATTTCATAGATGCCATTGAACTGGTTTGGTGCATTCAGACCCAAGCACACCCAGTTTACCCCTTCACACCAGAAGATCACGACACACACCAAGAACCAGCCAGATTTGCCACTAGTACCATCAAAACCAAGACCCTGGCACACACACACCCAACAGGGCTGTCACTCATGTAGGGTGGTGAGGAATGGGACTTGAGGGCTCCTCTCCTTGACCCATCAAGAGGTACAAGCACATCAGATCACAGAACTTTGTAAGGTTGCACCCACGTAAAGCTCTGAGCATCAGATCATCAGCACATTGAAGAGATTTTGTTGGTCATTCTGGGGGCTTTTTTAATGTATTGGGTTGGAAGGGACCTCCAAAGGTCATCTGGTCCAACCCCCCTACACAAGAAGGGACATCTCTACCTAGGGCAGGCTGCTCAGAGCCCCATCCAGCCTCACCTTGAATGTCTCCAGGGATGGGGCCTCCACCCCCTCTCTGGGCAACCTGTTCCAGTGAGCAACCACTCTCATATTAAAGACTTTTTTCCTAATATCCAACCTAAATCTCCCCTTTCCTAGCTTAAAACCATCACCCCTCATCCTGTCACTACAAACCCTTGAGAAAGATCTTCCCCTGCTTCCTGTAGCCCCTTGCAGGTATTGGAAGGTCACTATAAGGTCCCCCTGGAGCCTTCTCTTCTCCATCTGAACAACCCCAGCTCTCTCAGCCTGTCCTCATAGGATAGATGCTCCAGCCCTTGGATCATTTCATGGCTCTTCTCTGAAGATGCTCCAACAGGTCTATGTCCTTTTTGTGTTGGGGGCTCCAGAGCTGGATGCAGTAACTTCAGTCTTGAAGCTGTCCCAAGGAGAACTTGGACAACAGCAGCAGCATTGTCACCTTTGTTGACAACTCATCTTAGTAACCACCTTTCTATTTGGGATGAACTGGATAAAAACCTGAATATGGGCCCTGTACCCACCCCAGACAAAGCAAAGCACATCCTGACCTATGAAGCTACCCCAGAAACCTTGTCTGAGGGCTTGTACAAGCAACCAACACCACCCTGTGTCACACGGCTGCTCAGACCTCATGACAGCATGAGAAATCAAAGCCTTCTACTCCAAGGTGTCACTTCAGCCAGGAGAGATGATTAAATCTTTCTAGTGGAAGTTCTCAGAGTAGCTACAAGTGAGCTCTGCCCATTGATGACGCTGGCAGGAGGACAATGCCCGATCTGTTCACCACGGTCCCCTGCTGGACTCACTGTTGCTGCAGAAAGAAGCCCAAGCTGCTGCTGTAATTAACATTTCCTACCATGACCCCTGTTAATTTTGCCCCACACCCACCAGCACAGGAGGTCAAATTATCTCCCAGCTTCTGCCAACTGCTCTTAACCCTGAGTCACAAGAGTTGGTGTGGTGGCACCTTCAGACTCCAACGAGCTCCACGCCTGATCCCTGGAGAACCTCCCCTGTTTGTGGCCACCCAACCCCTGCGGCAGGAGATCCTCCAGCTCCAAGGCTTATTCTGCATCTCTTCTCCTTGCTCACCACTGGATCTGCCCAAGATCCATCTCCAAGGCTTATTCTGTTCTCAGTCAAGGCTCTTCTCTTCTCCTTGCTCACCACTGGACCCACCAAAGGCTCCCAGAACAAGGCTCAACCACAGAGCCAACAATCCTCAGCGCTTCTCTGTTTCATACAAGGTTCCAGTACCCCAGAACTTTGCTTATATCAAAAAGAGGAGAAACATCAAACCTTGAATTCACCCAAGTAACTCCCCACAGTTAAAAAGACAATGAGCAGAATGTTAATACCAAACATTTCAAAGGCTGGACCTCAAACAAGGCGAGTGCAGGGCACCAAACCCGTTGCTATTCTTGCAGCAGGCTATTTATAATAATAATTATCTCCTTCTATTCTTGGCTTTGCTCCACTTTGTACTTTTAATGCAAATTAGCATAGCATTAAACACAAGCTGAGCTCCCAACTACTGATGGTCTCTCCATAGACTCGACAGTTTGAGGCAATACTGGCTCAGTCTCACAAAAACAATGGAAGAAATGGCAATTTGGGCATCAAGTATAAACCCCACAGTCCTGCTCAGAGCACAGGAGCTCTAATTTGGCATATAAAAACATATTAAAAAAGAAAACCAATAACAAAGGGAAGGTGGAAAGATAAAGAAGAGCCAACAAATCACTGTTGTGTGAATTTCCATGGGAAAAAATGGAGCTGATGAAAAATATGAAGCCATGGAAAGAAAGAGGGAGGGAAAGGATATATGATATTCCAGCATCCAGATGAGGTGGGGTCATTGCACCGATAGGATCAATGGGAGGGGAATATACAGGCGACTGTGGAGACCAAACCACCAGGCTGGTTGTGCCCCAGTGACACGTCCCCAGCAGGGCTATGGGCAGACTGGGACGAACTGGTGCCCAACCCCATAGTGGGCACCTGTGACCACCCCTGACCCGCTTCACCCGCCTGAATCGCAGCCCACACGGGGGGAGCTCCGGGGAAGGGGCGAACACCCGCACCTGAAGTTGCGACGCCTAAAAGCAAACACAATAACCCTTTCCACCTGGCAGGGGGAGTGGCTACCCCGACAGCAGCTGCGGGAAACCCGCGTCCCTTCCCTGTCGGGACCGAGGATCCCAACGTCACCTCCTTGTCACGATACGACCCCCCCAGGGGTGTCGCCACCCCCAGCACCACCCCACAGCATCGCCGGGGCTGCTGCTCGGCGGGAACAGCCGCTATTTTCGGGCCGGCCGCGCCCCCCCCCAGCCCCGGGCGCTGCCCTTTTGTACGTTCCGGCCGCATTTACGCCGAATTTCGGTAAAATTCGCCCTTCCGAGCTATGAACCCTCTGCGAGACGCTCCCCCACCCACCACCACCCCAAACGCACTTGAGCCGCGGACACAACGGTGGCATTCTCAGATAACGGAGCCGGGGGCTCCCGTGTCGCTAGACCCGCACGAAGCAGCCGGGCCCCGCTGCCCCGCCGGGGGTGCCCCGGGGGCCGGGCCCCTTCCGCCGCCGC
>VYZX01023843.1:0-16703 GCA_013401335.1 Brachypteracias leptosomus | reverse complement strand
CCTCATCCAACCTGGCCTTGAACACCTCCAGGGATGGAGCATTCACAATTTCCCTGAGCAACCTGTGCTAGTGTCTCACCAGCCTCAGAGGGAAGAATTTCCTTCTAATTTCCAATCTAAATCTCCCCTCTCCCAGTTTGAACCCATCACCCCTCATCCTATCACTACAGGTCTTTGTGAAAAGTCCCTCCCCAGCTTTCTTGTAGCCCCTTCAGATCCTGGAAGGCCCCAAGAAGGTCTCCCCGAAGCCTTCTCTTCTCCAGCCTGAACAAGCCCAATTAATAGAATCACAGAATAGTTTGGGTTGGAAGGGACCTCAAAGACCATCTAATTCTCTCAGTCTGTCCTCCCAGCAGAGGGGTTCCAGCCCTCTGATCATCTTTGTACTCCTCCTCTGGTCCTGCTCCAAATGTCCATGTCCTTCTTGTGCTGGTGGCTCCAGAGCTGGTCCAGGTGGGGTCTCCCCAGGTTGGAGCAGAGGGGCAGGATCCCCTCCCTGCCCTGCTGCCCACGCTGCTGGGGAGCAGCCCAGGACACGGGGGGTTTCTGGGCTGCACTCACCCATTGCAGGCTCACGTGGAGCTTTTCCTCAACCAGCCCCCCCAAGTCCTTCTCCTCAGGGCTGCTCCTTTCCCTTGCAAAGCCCTAAGGGCAGGCACCAGGAGGAAACTGAGCCCTACACACAAGTAAACACAAGGACTCCTAAAGACCCATTTACGTATTTCAGTGTCAGAACAACAAATATTTCTCTTCCCATAGTCTCTGCAGCTGGAACGTCTCCTGCTCTGCCACGTCTCCCCTGGCCCAGCCAGGGCAGCCAAGTTACACAGACCTGGGCTCCTGGGCACCGGGGAGGGAACAAACAGGAGGTGGTGAAGGCAAACAGGGGAACTTCCTTGGCCAGGAGACCAGGGTCACTCCACACATCCCTCTCCATGCCTGAGAAATCACCTCTTGCAAGTTTAAACAGGCTGCTAATGGTGGCTGAGCAATTTGAAAGCAGCTAATTAGTCTCTCTGCTTCCTAGAGCTGATAAGGATCATCTTCTAGCATTTCCAAGACAGGAATTTTATAGCTAACAGCTCAGGCTTTGTGTTTCCCTTGCTGTTGTTTGCACAGCACTAGTGAGTGAACAGGTAACTCCCCTCAAGCAAAAACAACCTGCTGAAGCTAAGGGTTAATTTTCACACCAAAATCTCTGATAAGAATCAAAAGCTTTTTAAGAAGATCTGATAAAATTTACATTCCTAAATTTCCCAGTTAAGTCCTGAAAGCCCCATAAGGAGGTTTGGGAAAACAAAAATAAACATTTAATATTTCATTTGCACATAAAAGAGTCAAGAAACTCTTTGGCCTCCTCTTTTTTTTTCTTCAATCTTGGATTTTCTGTATGAAAGAACAATCACCCTTTTTGGATCCCACCACTTCTTAAGAGACAGCACAGAGCAGGGCAAAAGGATTCTTTTAACTCAGGGCATTTAATAAATTAGTGGACAAACTGCTTGAAGTGTTGATACAGAGAGAAGTGTGACTATTTTTCTGGAAAAAAAACAAAAAAGGCAAATTTGGTTGTTCCTCAGCACAAAAAGTTTCCATACCCTAGGAGGTAAATACTTATTTGGCCACAGGTGATGCCAGCTCAAGTAGAATTTGCTTCTTTCTCCACGTCATCGTCGTCGTCAACAACCTGAAATCAAATCCAGAAGTGACTTAAGGAGCAATTTAAACCCTTTGTCCTGTAGGGTAGCACAGAGAGTTCATGACACCAAACCCTTGGTGGACCCAAGGAGAAGAGCAGCTAATCCACACCACTGGGTGACAACGGGCATGAGAAGAAGGTGAGAAAAACTTGCAACTTGCTTGTTGACAAGGGCTTGTAGTGACAGGATGAGGGGCAATGGTTTGAAACTAGAGAAGGGGAGATTTAGGTTGGAAATTAGAAAGAAGTTCTTTACTCTGAGGGTGGTGATCATTGGGACAAGTTGCCCAGAGAGGTGGTGGAGGCCCCATCCCTGGAGATGTTCAAGGTCAGGCTTGATGGGGCTCTGAGCAACCTGCCCTAGCTGGAAATGTCCCTGCTGATGCAGGGGGGTTGGACCAGATGACCTTGGAAGGTCCCTTCCAACCCAAACCATTCTATGATTCTATGAAATCTGACTGAAGTAACAGCATCATAGAATCATTGACTGGAAGAGACCTTCAAGATCAAGTCCAACCGTTAACAGGAGCTGGCCAAGTTATTGCAAAGGCCACTAGAATAATCATTACAGCACATTGGATTTTTAATGAGAAAGCAAAAGAATCTGTATTTGCATAGAATCATAGAATGTTTGAGGCTGGAAGGGACCTCCAGAGCTCATCTGCTCCAACCTCCCTACCCCAGCAGGGACATCTCTACCTAGGGCAGGCTGCTCAGAGCCCCATCCAGCCTCACCTTGAAGGACTCCAGGGATGGGGCCTCCCCCCCCTCTCTGGGCAGCCCCTTCCTCTGATCTCCCACCCTCAGATTAAAGAACTTTTTTTAGGGGTCAAAAGCTTGTCTCTTATGATCACACAAAGCACAAAGGTGACAATCCCTGGCAAAGCCAGTGTCCAGTTGTGGGCTCCTCAGCAGAAGAGGGACATGGGCACACTGGAGGGATCACCTCCCTCACCCCCTGCTTGTCCTTACCTGTTCCACACCTTCCACTTCAGGGATGTAGAACTGGAGCATGTTCTGGATCCCGTTCTTCAGGGTGATGATGGAACTGGGGCAGCTGGTGCAGGACCCCTGCAGCTTCAGCTGCACAATCCCATCCTCAAAGCCTTTGTAAATAACATCACCACCATCTTCTTGCACTGTTGGCCTGATGGAATAGGATATTCCATTTAAAGCAAGTGTAGCTGAAATACATCTCCTTCCAGCAAGCTTTAGTAGAGATCCACTTAAGACACACAAAGAACACTCAAGACCTGGTAACTAATCCCTCTTTCTCCACAACCACCTGGTTCAAACACCCAACTCATACTTTGCTGGACTCACATTGACAGCTGCTGGTTCTTCAGAGGACATCAAGCAAAACATATTTGCCACCATCATATAAAGGAATCACTGAAATTCTGGGGGTGAGGGTAAGACCTTGGAGCAAAGATGCTCATTAGCCTCAGGGTCCTCTCCACCTGTCACCATGATTGCCTCTGTTGTGTGCCAAAGGTGAGTGGTGTGTCCTACCAGAGGGTTCACATGTGGCTGTTACCTGAGAGGTGAGTAGGGACAGTGATAAGAAGTCCTGGAGCCCTTTCCTAAATAAATATGTAGCTCACTATGGTGATAGAAAAAGCTCCAACAGCTGAATCCAGCTCAGGGCAGAAGAAAGCAGCATCTGCTAAGCTCACCTCCCAGAGCCATTAGCATTTCTGCAGCCTGGTCTCCCCTCACAAGCACAAATGCCCAGCATTGTAACCCCATCCCCATAGCAACATTTTCCCAGACCAAGCTCAACCCATCAAGTTCCTCTAACAGAAGCTCTTTATACTGATTTCCAGAATAACTCTTTGAGAACTTAGACTCCTCAGAGAATATTCCATGAATCTGACACATTCACAAACAACTCACCACAGCAAATTATCCCCATTCCAGAAACCCAAAGAACAGGACTGAAAATTCCATTTCTCTTCTTTGAAATGAAAATGTTGAACACTCCAGGACCTTTCAGACCTGCACTCCCTCCATCCAGAACCTTCTGGCAACTTCTCTGGCTCAACTAAACAATCAATGCTCTGTCTGCATCACTCTTTAGCTTGAAGACACACCACTAATATTCCCATCAACAGCTTCTTGGTCCACCAAGGGGCACAGAGGGAAGGAAATGACAATAAAAAGGGGGAAAACTAGAAATCTGGGCAGAAATTCTGTGACTGCTATGAAAACTCACTGGGGAATCAAGGACTAACACAGCAGAGGGAGCTTGAGAAACCACATGAGCAGCAAGAGCAGGGCCTCCTTATGTCACCTTCTACTGGGGCTTTATACAACAGAATAATTGGGTTTCAGCACTTAGAACATATGCTGGGGAAACATATTCCAGCTTATTTCTGCTTTTCTCCCTCTTTCCTTCCAGGAAAATTAACCAGTACTATGTGTCAGCTGTGAGATAACCACACCAGCATCTTTAAATATCACTTTAAAATGCACCATTTAAAGAAGTGATTTTATGTATCACTTTTAAGTGCAGCATTAAAATTAAAAAGCCCAAAGTGTGTCACAAATTCTAGGAAAATCCAACTGAATTCCATCATTTTGACCAGTTTCTGGTTCCTATAACCTGGGGGAGATGTTGCCATCAGACATCACAGCTTCAAAACCACATCAGCCATTTTCTGCTGCATTTAAAATGTCAAGTTGCTTCTTCCTTTCAGTCCAGTTTGGAAGGCAATTAATGAGCATGAAAATGTATTTCAGGTAAACACCCTGATCCACAGCTGCTCTTGAGACTTCATTAGTTACCACCAGCTTCTAACCTCAAGCTGTGTTAAAATATCCACAAAAATGCAGGGAGAAAACCCCCTAAACCCAGAGAGAGAGGGAAATGCTCTAGTAAATTTTCCTTTACAGTGTGAAACAAGAGTCTAAACTACTTTTGATACTTGGAAGGGAAGGAAAACCACAGTTAAGAGGGAGATGAACACAACAGAGGAAAAAAGAGTTGCTGGAAAAGCAAAGGGTTGTTTTCATTATGTAAAATCACCAAGTTAAACCCAACAGACCTGTTTAAATGCATGATGGGGGGTAAGAATGCACTGTTCTGAAATCCCTCAGCAAGAGGGACTCTGGTCAGCAGTAGTTTGTTTAAACAGGAAAACTAGATACAAAATTTTCAATTAGAGGAAACAGCATCCTCAGCTCTTGCTGGTTTCATACTTTAACCCCTCCACTAGATATTGAACCTTAAAATCACACACACCCAAAGAATAAATAAATACATTTGAATCCCAATACTAAATAAACAAAGACTAATAAATGAATGAATCTGAATGCCAAGACTAACTCCCTCCATTGCTCCTGCTTTACCTGATTCTTGTATCCAGCAGTTCTTTAATCATCAGGACAACTTCATCATCCTCTTCTGATGCAGCTTGGGAAGGAAAAAAAGTGCAGATCAGAACTGGAAGAGGATTCTGATGTGATTATTAACACTGTACACCCAGAATGGCAGAATGAAACAGTGTAAAAACACCTCTGAGGGGACTGAAAGCAAAAAGTAAAAGTCTGAATTCAGAGTAAGTATCTTTTTCTGCAGTATTATTTAAACCCCAGGTTTTCACTCACAAAACCCAGTATTGGCTCAGAGTTCTCACCAGGCAGAGGCTGTAACAGACAATGGCAGAGCCACCTTTTAAAGAAAGGGACAACCAAGGCAGGGTCCCCAGAAGGGAAGTTTCAGCAATCTAAAACCCTCAGCAGGAGAATTAAGAATGTGTCTGGGTTTAGCAGCTGTGGGTGTGATTTTGAGCTCGGTGTTAAGTCTCACAGAAGCATTTTTAAAGACAATTTTTTCAAATAAAGTCTATGTTAACATGGAAATTAAACCCAGACACAACAGAGCAGAGAGGAACTCAATGATCCTCCTTAAAACACTGGGATGCTTTTGTGAGGGACAAGTGGAGGCTCTTCTGGATGTCACAAAAGCTAAACCCAAAGGGCTCTTCCTGAAGAGATTTACCTGTATCTGTCCTGGGTGCCTCATCAGTCACCACAGGTAAGCCAGAGGCAAAGAAATCCATTATAGTTGCATAAATATCTGGTTTCAGTAAGTTCCAATCCAGGTCTTCACTATCCTATAAGAATTAGAAGAAAGGAAAAAATCAAACCAGAATAAAACAACAACAACAATAATTTATATAATTATAATATTATATAGAGAAATAATATATATAATATAGAATCATATATTATATATCTATATTATATTTATTATACATAAAATATTATATATTATAATATTTATATATAATAATAACATAAAATTTTAATTATTACTAGGCAGATACTAAAGTTATGCAGAGATTACATTAAAAATATCATAATGAGCAGTCACATTTGATGCATGGATTTGATTCCACAGTTTTGTCAGGTCCAGCTTCACCCCAAAAGTTCAGTAAGACTCAATCTGTACAGTCACCAGAAAGGTTTCCTCACTTGCAAGCCAAGTGCTATTAAAATATTAATTAAAAGACATGAAACTCTCCCAATTTATTTATCTGACATGTATTTTTAGCAGACTCTTTCAGGGACTCAGGATCGTTTGGTTCATGTAATTCTGAGCCCAGCTATCACTGGGGAATCACCTCGAGCTGCCTGGTGATTACACAAGCCCTTATCTCTGGTGGCAGGAGCTCCCCACCTTGGGCACACACAGCACTGCCTCCTCCATCCCTCCTCTGGAGGCCTTCAAAGCTCATCTCCTCCTGCTTCCTGGTGGGCACAGAGCCAGCAGCCCAGCTCCCTGGTGGCTGAGGGCCTCCTCCAGCCCATTGGCAAGAACAAGGAACCTCCAAGGTCCCTGGGGGACCTACTCCAGAGCTTATCCACACTTGGCCAGATATTTATCATAAAATCATAGGATGGGTTGGGTTGGAAGGGACCTCAAAGATCATCTAGTTCCAACCACTCCTGCAGGGACACCTCCCACTAGAGCAGGTTGCTCAAGGTCCATCCAACCTGGCCTTGAACACCTCCAGGGATGGAGCATCCACAGCCCCCCTGGGCAACCTGGGCCAGGGTCTCCCCACCCTCCCAGTGAAGAGGCAATCAGAGACAGTGCCTCTGGTGCTTTCACTCGTGTCCAGGAGTCTGGTGTGCTGCCAGCTCTCTTCTTCCTCAGGCCAACACCAAGCTCAGCAACATCCCCTCAGCAGAACTTCAGCTTTTATTCCTCAGCTGGTTGCTCTTCTCCATCTCCAATCAGCCAAGGGGGAACCAGCACTGAGAGAGAGCTCAGCAAGTGACCCCAACAAGAAGCTCCTCCAGCTGTCCCCAACAGGAGCTCTTCCAACTGATCAGCTCCTTGTTGCTTCTTCTCTCTTCTGTTGCTTCTCTCCAACTGGTTCAGTTCTTGCTTCTTCTCAAACTGATTCAGTTCTTGCTTCTTCTCAAACTGATTCAGTTCCTGGTTGATCCATCTCTAGCCTCACCCACCACCCAACCACCATCTCCTGGGGGAAGGCAGAGCCTTAAACAGCTGGGCCAGGTTCTACCTCTGGGGCCTTGAGGAACAAAACCTGTTGCTGGCTTGGGACTCCTCCATAGGTCAACTCCAACTTGGGGCCTGCCCAGGCCCCAGCACTTCATCTGGCCAGATCTCCTCTAGGGCCACTGATTAGTGAGCAGAACCTCAGTGCACCTTTAGGACCTCTGAGTCTCCTCCACTGAGTAAGTTCCACTCACCTTGGTGATTGTGATGAAGTCTGGACCAAAGAAAACACTTTTAACTCCTTCAATTCTGAATAACTGCCTGTAAGGAAAACAAAACCAAACAATAATCCAAAAAGGCACAGACAATTCAGGCAAACTCACAAAGATTTATTTAATCTGTCACAGAAAGAAAGCTCTGGAATACACCTCTAGACAAAAATAAGCATTAAACCCAGAAACATTAAGCAAAATTCAGAGATACTTCATCAACAGCTCAGTAAGAACCAGGAGCTCGTGCTGTGAAGCAACACAAAGAGTAAAACCAAACACATCTTGTAGGATTTTTCACAAGAGGTGTGAAAGAGTTTCTCTCTCTCCAGTTCAAAGCAAGGCAAGAACTGAAGATAATAGGAAAGAGCAGATTTTTGGCAGTATTTTAAATCACATTTTAAAGCAAAATGAGAATGGAAAGACTAATTTACAAATGGTTCAATAAAACCCAGCAACTTTATCTAAAGAAATGATGCTGCTCCTTAAAAGTAAAAATTAACAAATAGAAAGAAATGATTCAAAGTAGGAAGGACCCAGAGGTAAATACAGGGCAAGGCTGTGAGAGTGGTTTGGAATTAAGGAACAAAACAAAAGAAAAAAAGGCTGGAAAAACATCAAAAATGCATCAGAAACCTTATCACAAAGGGACACGTGATGAAAAATGACAGAAGAGGTTTCACAATCCTTGTCTGAAGGAATTTCCACACATGAAACAGCTGTAAGTGCACTGGGCTGTTATGTGACTAAACCAACTGCATTGCAAAATTACTTAAACAATGAAATTATGCAAGTGCATCAAACCATCCCAGATCAATTAAATCATCCTCCCCCTCCCTCCTCCTGAGGGAGCTTTTATGACTTCTTCAGAAAAATGCACATTTCCTTTTAAAATCAGTGAGTGTTCCAGTTATAAAACCACCATCTGGGGTTTAAGGATGGAGAGAGGACAATTTTTTGCCTGCACAACAGACAGCACGAGGCTGTTGTGCCACAGCACACACACCTTTGATGAAAACATCTATTTGCTGCTGTGTCACAACAAAAAGCCACTTTTCTGGCAGCCAGTTTCATCAGCAACCTGATGAATAATCAGCTCCCACAGCTCCAGCACTGCTGACACCTTTTGATGTCCTCAAAACCCTCTCAGGTTGTGTTTATTCCTTTCAGTCACAGAGTTTTGGTTGTAAAGATCTTGTCTGCTCTCACCCAGCTCTGCAGGAGACCTCTGGAGACGTCAGAGCCCCAGGTTTGGTAACTACAGCTCCTGGAGAGACTGGCACATGAAACAGCTTCACGTGTCATTCTTCTGACTTCAACTGGGATCTCCAGAAGGACCCCACAGCAGAATTTCTCCATCTCACCCTCATATTGAAGCCCCTTCACAAAATGATGCTTCAGAATATCCCCAGAAGGGTTTGTGATGGTGCCCCTCTATACCAAGATGATATGAATCAATATCTGCTCAGCCATTCTTACTCCAGATTATGCATTTTGCTGTTGGAAGCTGCAACTCTCAAGGCTTGTTACAGATCCAGCCCAAAAACCAGGGCCAAAACTGGCCTGAAACCTTCTAAACCTTTTGGGAAGGAGAGTTCCATTGGCTTTGATCAGGTTTGTACCAATGCCTGCCAGAACAAGTGAGTTAATGCACTTAATTTATGAGATTTGGGGACTCTTTACTTCTTTATGCTATTTCCCAATTATGAAAAGCTGCATGATTTCCAAGCAACCACTTGAATTAAGGGTGTTCTGAAGTGAATGATGTTGCAAAACCAGGGCCAGAGGTCTCACTGGTGAAGCAGCAACTGCTCAAGAAGAGTGATTTACAATATCACTCACTCCCATTGCATAAACTAGACCACGTGGGGAGCACAGACACAGTCGTTCAGCAACAACATCTTCCCAGCTTTAATTTCATGCACAAATAAAGCAGCATTTAAAGCTGAAACCCAACCAAGCTGCTCCAAAGGAGGAGCAGAATGACCCAAAGCTGTGCTTAAAACTATCAGCTGTACACACACAGCCCACACTGATCCCCCCCAACAGATTCCCATGTGTTTATTACCTTGCTAAAGGTGAGCAAAATGCTGCAGCTGGTGTGGAAAACTCCATTGTCCTCGACTCCAGCACCTCCTTCCCTGGAATAAACTTCAAACTGTTTGGATTTGGTGTGTCCTGGGTCTGGATAAACATGCTCCTTACTGGGAATTGAGAAAAAGAAAGAGCAAAAAGAAGAAAAATGTCATCAAATCTAAGTTTCCTTCAATGGAAGTCGAGGATGGTGGTAACTCAGGAATCCAAGAGCAGGGTGAGCACTGTGCTGCAGCAAACACCAGCCTGAGCAGCAATGGTTCAAACCCACAGCACAACAGGTTCCAGGAAAGCCTCCAGATGACACAAGGACTGACAGACACAGGGAAGCAGATGAGGAGTGGAACCTCATCTCTGCTTCTTTTGCTTTTATTTACTAAAAAGCCTCCTTCTGCAACAGCATCAAACTGCACGAGGCAGCACCACCCTCACCCCTACTGAAGGGCCAGAGACACAACCCTCCTGCCTCTGCTGTGCTCAGGTTTTATTTGGTGACCCTCAAATGCTGTTTAGCCCCTCTTCCAACATTAGCACTTCCCATTCAGAGCAAAATCAGTTTTCACAGAGTCCCAGCATGGTGGGGGTTGGATGGACCTCTGGAGATGCTCTGGTGCCACCCCCCTGCTCCAGCAGCTCCCCCAGAGCAGGGGGCCCAGCAGCGTGTCCAGGCCCCTTGGGAATCTCTCCACACAAGGAGACTCCACAACCTCTCTGGGCAGCCTGGGCCAGGCTCCAACACCCTCCCAACAAACAACTTGCTCCTCCTGCTCACATGCAACCTCCTGGGCTCCACTTGGTGCCCGCTGCCCCTTGGCCTGGCCCTGGGCACCACTCACAAGAGTCTGGCCCCAGCCTCTTGCCCCCACCCTTTAGCTCTTGAGCACCATTGAGCAGATCCCCTCTGGGGCTTCTCTCCTGCAGCTCAGCAGCCCCAGGGCTCTCAGCCTGTCCTGGCCACAGAGATGCTCCAGCCCCTCAGCATCTCCACAGCCTCCCCTGGACTCTCTCCAGTAGCTCCTTATCTCTCTTGAACTGGGGAGCCCAGCACTGGACACAACACTCCAGATGTTTTACTAACTCTCTTGAAGATACACATTATTTATAGGGTTTGGGTCTTATCTCATTCTTCAGCACTATAAAAAAAAAAGTAAACCAAGCATAACAACAGTTACAGCAAACCCTGCTTGTGTTATTTTCATTTATTCTCCAGAAATTGAACTGCCCAAACAATTCCAAAATTATTTATAGTTCACTGGTAAAAATGTAGCTTTTAAACATCTTTACTGAAGTTCCTTCTGTGGACTTTTACTTACGCCAGCATATCCCACAGCGTGGGTCTTTCTTTCACTAGAAGAGCAGAAAAAACCCTGATCTTGACTAGAATTTAATATTCTGCATTTAATAGTATATTTTCTGGTCATGCAGTGTTATCTTTGATGTCCCCCTGAAGGTGAACATCAGTTTGGGACAGTTTCCAGCCTTCTAATTCTCTTCCTCCTTCTCCTTCTTCTTATCTCCCTGCACAGCCAATAACACGACGACACAGGAACATTCAGGAAAGAGAAAATGCATTTTAAACACCAAAAAACCTCCAGGAACTAACATGTAGAAATAAATTATCCTTGAGGAACAAGCTCACGTAACTTCAAAAGATCCCCATCAGAGGCAGTTCCAGCAGCCAGAGGAGCTGACATCTTTGTCTGCGTAAACTCCCCAGTATGAGATGACAAATCATGCTATTTATAAATTGCTAAATTGTTCCTGCCTCTGCCTGTCATGGGAACAACCCCCCTGACTCCAGCACACACAATGGCAGAGCACGCACACAGCACCTTTGCTTTTCAGAGGAAAAAAGACTCAGCATAGAAGGGACTTTGTGTTAACGTGAGAAATCCAGTCAGCTTTGAGCAGGGGGATGGAAAAACTCCTCATCCTCCAGAGCCAGCCAGCAGCCAAAATCACACCCAGGTTCAGCATGGATGACAAATAACCCACCAGGGGGATCTGGGTGGGTTCAGTGGAGAAAACTCTGCCCATTGCTGAAAGGAAAGGGTCAGTAACAGCTACTGTGCAGTGGGCACCCATGTGCTGCCAGCTCTGTCCTTCCTCAGGCCAACACCAAGCTCAGCAACATCCCCTCAGCAGAACTTCAGCTTTTATTCCTCAGCTGGTTGCTCTTCTCCATCTCCAATCAGCCAAGGGGAACCCAGCACTGAGAGAGAGCTCAGCAAGTGACCCNCTCCTTGTTACTTCTTCTCTCTTCTGTTGCTTCTCTCCAGCTGGTTCAGTTCTTGCTTCTTCTCAAACTGATTCAGTTCCTGGTTGATCTCTCTCTACCCTCACCCACCACCCCAACCACAATCCCCTGGGGGCAGTTGGGGCCTCACCCAGCTGGGCCAGGTTCTGTCTGTGGGGCCTGAAACCATCTGGGGAACAAAACCCTCTGCTGGGTTGGGACTCATCCATAGAGCAACTCCAACTTGGGGCCCACAGCCCAGGCCCCAGCACTTCAACCCAGCACCCCTGACCCCCCAGAGTGCAAAGGGCTGGGGCACAGAATCATAGAATGGGTTGGGTTGGAAGGGACCTCAAAGACCAGCCAGTTCCAACCCCCTGCCATGGCAGGGACACCTCCCACTAGAGCAGGTTGCTCAAGGCCCCATCCAACCTGGCCTTGAACACCTCCAGGGATGGAGCATCCACAGCCTCCCTGGGCAACCTGGGCCAGGGTCTCACCACCCTCACAGTGAAGAATTTCCTCCTCATTTCCAATCTAAATCTCCCCTCTTCCAGTTTGAACCCATCACCCCTTGTCCTGTCACTCCAAGCCTTTATAAAAAGTCCCTCCCCAGCTTTCTTGTAGCCTCCTTCAGATACTGAAAGGCCACCAGAAGGTCTCCCTGGAGCCTTCTCTTCTCCAGGCTGAACAACCCCAACTCTCTCAGCCTGGCCTCATAGGAGAGGTGCTCAAACATCTCAATGGCTCCTTTCAAGCCTCCGCAGAACACCAGAGGTACCTGCTGATTATTCCACTCCACCATCTCCTGAGGGGAAGGAGAAGGTACCAAGCAGAGCCTGACTGTAGCAGGACACATTAAGTCTGCTCTCCAGACTCTGCCTGTTGGTTAGAACTGAAACAGAAACACTGGTGCTGGACCAGCTGAGATGGGACTTGTCTGAGATGAAACCTCTGCCTGAGCAGACCCAGTTAAAGATTTCCATCTGTGACTAACCCCAGCAACAGCACCTGCAGAATTTTTTTGTCTCAGACCCTTTCTGCTGCAGCACTGGAGAGCAGCTGCTGATCCCTCAGGCAGCTGCAAAAGCACAATGTTTTTATGCAGTGCAAGTTTCAGGATCTTCTTTTTCTCTTTTGTTTTTCTTTTCTCAGCATTACAACCTCCCAGAAGAACAGTACATACAACACACTCAATCTTAAATGCTGCTTTTTCAGGGTAATACCAACTTGCAGATAATTTTAACAGAGAATGCCATTAATGCACCATACATGGATGCAAGTTCAGGAGGGGAAAAATAATAAAAAAAAGAAAATATTTCAGCTCTAGGAATGAAAGGCTTCACTTCCATCCTTGCATGGCCACCAATTTTACCAGGCAGAGCACAGCAGGACAGAAGGTGACACAAAGTCTTTCACAACAGACACGTTTACATGAAGATAAAAATTAAATTAAGAAGTGCAGCAAAGCCCAAATGATGTTTGGCACTAACAAAGCCCCTTGTCAACCTTGGGGGCTGAATGATATAGAAAGAACATGCATGAGTGAGCCATCCACATCTGTTCCATAAGCCCCCAAGGAAATGTTACCCAACCGATTTCAGGAAGAACAAGAGTCTTTCCTTCTTACCACAAGACATAAAACCCCACAACATGCTCAAACACTGTTTTTTAACCAGCATTTACCTGCATTATGCCACACTGCAGATGGAAGAGGTGGTTTCACCCGTGCAAGCTGGTGGAAAGCCTGTTGAGTTGTCAACTGATGATCTTTTAACAGGGTTCGACAGAACCTAGAAGAAAATAATTTTACTATCAATTTTCAAGCTTGTGCTGCCCCACAGAAAGTGTTTCAGGTGCTTCTAGCACCCCCAGAGCTCAGCAAGATGCTCACCTGCCTTAAACCTCTGAGGTAAGGTGACCAGATCACCAACAGCCTTGACTTCTTCCCCTTTTTAGTGCTCCCTCTCATTCTGTAACAAACTCTCCAATAACAAGCCACCTAAAAAATTCATCTAGACTCCTTCACAGTCACTAAAAACAGACAAATCACCTTATTTACCTATAACAAAGGAGGAGAAATCACCCTAAGGGAGACTTCTGCCTTCCTTTGGGCAGTACTGAGCACCTGGAACTAAACACTGAATTTTCAGACAACTACAGAGAGCTGAGATGAATCCACCTGAGGCTGAATCAAGGCCAGAATTTACTCCCATACCCTGTGGTCAAACCTAAGGCTCTCCTAGATGACCCTCAGAAGATACAAGGCAGGCTAAAAAGGTAATGGAACTACCTTACACAATTTTCCTAAGAAAAAAGAACCAGGACAACATTTGGATAAAAGTTAAAACTCTTATTAGCTACACATATCTCAGCCCTGTCCACCTCTATGTATTTTCTCCCTTTGGGGAATAAAGAAATTCAGTATATTCCTGTACAAATCCTGTTCCTGAATTAAACCAGACCAGTTAAGAAGAGGTTCTCTTCTATACTGGCCACATAACTCACACTAGCAGTCAAAATTGGGGTGGTTCCATCTGCTCAGGTGAAGTTAAAAGTGAGGGGAGAAAAGAAAAGAACATTAAGAGCAAGGCAGAGTGATGGAGTAACAGGGTTAAATTCCAGGAATGCAAAGACTCACTTGCACATCTGATTTCTAACTGCACATGCAGCCAAAAGCATCCAGAATTTCAAACTGAAAATCAGAAAATGGAACTGAAACCCACCTCATGTCACAGATAAATATGACATATGGAGGATTGTTATCTAGTTTCTCTGCTCCTTATCAGGCACAGAGTGGGGAAAGCAGATAAAATATAATATAAACTACATATTATATCTGAAGGAGCTGTTCCTGAGAGGAGGCTGATTCTTTGAGGGGGGTCATAGCTCAGCAGACAAGCACAACACCAATATCCAGATCCCTCAACCATGGGAACAGGAGAAAAGCTGTCCCAGAAAATGGACTTTCCTGCTGTGAGTGAGGCATGAACACAGAAAAGGTCCAAAACATGTTATCTGCTCACTTTCGTGGCCTTGATAGTGGGTACAGAGACAAGGGGATGTGTGAGGAAGGTCCCCCAGGAGAAAAGTTCTCCTTCAGCTTTGGGGAATAAAGATTATAGTTGGTTTTATAGTTGATGACACGGGGAGGGGCATCCACCACCACACAGCCCTTTCAGTTTCCCCTTATTGCAGCCTTTAGCAACTGGGGCATGGAATTTCCTCCTATTTCTTAAGATTACATGTGGGGGAGAGTTAACGGCCCCTCACTGCAAGATCCTGAGCACATGTGGGAGGGAATTACCCCTCATCCCATGGTCCTGAGCACATGTGGGAGGGAATTGTCCCTCATCCCATGGTCCTGAGCACATGTGGGAGGGAATTACCCTTCATCCCATGGTCCTGAGCACTGTGTGGAGGGAACTGCCCCTCATCCCATGGTCCTGAGCACATGTGGGAGGGAATTGTCCCTCATCCCATGGTCCTGAGCACTGTGTGGAGGGAACTGCCCCTCATCCCATGGTCCTGAGTATATTTAGGAGGGAATTGTCCCTCATCCCATAGTCCTGAGCACTGTGTGGAGGGAACTGCCCCTCATCCCATGGTCCTGAGCACATGTGGGAGGGAATTACCCCTCATAGCATGGACCTAAGCACTGTGTGGGGGGAACTGCCCCTCATCCCATGCTCCTAAGCACATGTGGGAGGGAATTGCCCCTCATCCCATGATCCTGAGCACATTTAGGAGGGAACTGCCCCTCATCCCATAGTCCTGAGCACTGTGGGGAGGGAACTGCCCCTCATCCCATGGTCCTGAGCACATGTAGGAGGGAATTACCCCTCATCGCATGGTCCTGAGTGCATTTAGGAAGGAATTGCCCCTCATCCTACGCTCTGGAGCACATTTAGGAGGGAACTGCCCCTCATCACATGTTCCTGAGCACATGTGGGAGAGAATTACCCTTCATCCCACGGTCCTGAGCACTGTGGGGAGAGAATTACCCTTCATCCCACGGTCCTGAGCACTGTGGGGAGGGAACTGCCTCTCATCCCATGGTCCTGAGCACTGTGGGGGAGGAATTCCCCCTCATCGCATGTTTCTGAGCACAGGTAGGAGGGAACTGTCCCTCTCTGCACGGTCCTAAGCACTGTGGGGTGAAATTCCCCCTCACTACTCACCCCCCTGTGCACAGAGGGGGCGGGAGGGACAGAGCCCTTCAGGGGAGGCCCTCAGCACCTGCCTGGCTGTTGTGACGGGGCTGGGGAGGGAAAACAGCGTCTCGCTGCCCCTCTGTAAGGAGGAAGAAACAACTTCACCCTCACCCACCCTGCTGCTGCGGGGAAGGGAAGGGGACGAGCCAGGAGAGCCCTGCGCGGCCGGGGAGGCGGCGGTGCCGCTGGCTGCGACACGGCCACAGCCGAGCGGGGAACGGGCGGGCGAGAGGGGATCCCGTGCGGGAAGAAGCCGGGGTCGCTTCCCCGGGCCCGGGGAGCAGCGAGGGGCCCCCACAGTCACCTACCCGCCGAGCCACCGCGCGGCCGCCATCTTGGCGCTTCCTCAAGGCCGGCGCCAGGCCCCGCCCAAGGAGGAGAGGAGGCGATGGCGCCCCCTGGCGGCGGCGGGGGGCGGGCAGGGGGCGAGCGGCGCTCCCCGGTTCCCGGCCGGGGGAGGTGAAGTGTCGGGGGGCTCACCGGGGACCTGTCCTGAGGGAACAACCCCGTGGAGCAGGGCTGGGGAGGGGCGGACCTGCCGGGGAGCTGCTCTGCGGGGAAGGATCTGGCAGCCCTGGGGGACAACGAGCTGTCCATGAGCCAGCGATGTCCCCTTGTGGCCAAGGGTGTCCTGGGGAGCAGTGTGGGCAGCAGGGCCAGGGAGGTTCTGCCCCTCTGAGGCCACTGCTGGATTGTTGGGTCCAGTGCTGGGCTGCCC
>VYZX01023842.1:43326-65546 GCA_013401335.1 Brachypteracias leptosomus | reverse complement strand
CCCAAAACATTCTATTATTCTAAGTTGCAAACAAGATAGTCCCCTTTCTTTTATTCCTTGAAGGTGACCTGCTTTTGGGGTGATCGCTAAAAATCAGCCATTGGGCAGGTCTATGTTATTTTAAAAAGGCTGCACAGAGGCTATAGTGCTTATTTGTTAATTCAGAACAAATCTTTCAATGAAGTAAAATCATTGAAGCTAAGGCAGTATTTTGTCACTGCTCTTTTGTTTTACATAATTCTCCCAGTCACACCGTGTTAACATCAGAAGGTGAGAGTAAAAAATGTAAAATTGCTATTTAGTTACAAAGTTTCAGTTATATTAAAATTTTCTGGCTCAGAAGCTTCAAGTGTCGTTAGTGCATGAAAGGACATTTTAGAACAATAATATGGTTGTTAATCTTGAATCCTTTAAACTACAAAAGAAGACATTCTGCTCCTGTCTCAAGGACAACTTGTGCTTAGACAGAAGTTTTATTACAATTGCTGTAAACCAGCCATAAGAACAAGGCCCTAAATCCACCTCAGAAACTAGTAGCACATGTTATAAAAGAACTAATTTATTAAGCAGTCTTAAGATTTTCTCAGCATTCACTGATGGAAGCAACCTACCCAGCTAGAAGATAAGTAAGTAAAGGTCATCATCTCTATTGTATGCATTTCAGCAGTAGCATCAAGACTGAAGGCCCAGAACTTTGGTTTGGCAAAATACTCTTCCATAATAATAATGGAGACTGGGGCCATAACAATGATAATGGGAGTGGAGCATCTCTCTTACAAGAAAAGGCTGAGAGACCTGGAGCTGTTTAGCCTGGAGAAGACTGAGAGGAGATCTTATCAATGCTGATCAATAGCTAAAAGGCGGGTTTTAAGAGGATGGGGCCAGACTTTTTCAGTGGTGCCCAGTGATAGGACGAGGGTCAACAGGCACAAACTGGAACACAGGAAGTTCTGCCTAAACATAAGGAAAAAGTTCTTTCCTTTGAGGGTGCTGGAGCACTGGTACAGGCTGCCCAGAGAGGTTGTGGAGCATCCTTCTCTGGAGGTTTTCAAAACCCGTCTGGACATGATCCTGTGTAACCTGCTCTAGATGAACCTGCTTTAGCAGAGGGATTGGACTAGATGATCTCCAGAGGTCCCTTCCAACCCCTGCCATTCTGTGATTATTTGCATGGCCAATATAGAAAACTTGAACAACATTACGACATGTTAAGACACCTTTAACATTAAGAGTGCACGCGTGCATCCATCCAACTTTGAGAATCATCCTGCTGTTAATTCTGCAGTAGGATGGCACAATTTATAGAATTATAGATAAAGACTTGTTGAAAAAGACCTTAGTTTAGCCCTTTGTTTCCAGCCTTCTGTAATTCCACCAGCTGGATTTACTTTTTAACATGTTTTTCCCAGCTCCTCTGTCTCTGTTTAAGGCTCAGGCCAACCCCCACGGAGCAGAATATGTTTCACCCCTCTTCCCCCTCCCCTCTTCCCTCCCAGGGGAGGAAGAAAGGCCTCACACAAAGTTGGAAAATTAAGATTACAACTTTTAACAGGGAGTAACAAAAGGGATATCAAAGGAAGGGAAATATACAGAGGGAGTAAGGGAAGGTATATATACAAATATATACAACACCGATCCTCGGATGTTGTTGGATTCCTCCCGAGCCACGTGGAGTTTGTAGCAGCACAGAGAGTGCAGAGCCAGCAGCAATCCCAGCGAGGAGGGGGCGAGCGGAACTTCCTGTGTCCTTTATATAGAGTGTGGCAGGAAAGGGAGTGGAATAGTCGCTCCACCTGTCCCTCCCCTTCCCCAAACCTTAAACCATAACATCCTCAGTGGCCAGCATGAGTCCCTTATGGGGATAAGCATTTTCACAGTCCCCCAAAATGATTCCCCCTTCCTGAGAAGACAGAAAAGGACATACTCAGAGCCTACCTCCAGCCGATCATTTAGTCCTGTTGAGTTTTAGATGTTCCAAGGCAGGAGGTTTTCACAGTCTCCTGGAGGCAAGATTTTGGAGTTCACTGAATGGGCCTGCTCAAGACCTTCAGAATTCAGATTTCCATTGGAATGGTCTGGGGATCTTTTTGGACAAAAAGAGGCATATTTTTGCTGAATGCTTGAGCTGTAGAGTTAGCTGGAATTCTTCAATCATCAGACATTATGATTAAGACTTTAAAATGTCAAAACATTTAGAAATTTCAGAAAATGAGTTTAAAAAGCCTTCTGCAAGTTTCCTGTGCATTTTAAAAAACTGGTTTACTATTAAATAAATTATTTTGCTCATCAGTCTAAATTTTTTCTATTGAGAAACACAGACTGCCATAAGTGAGTGAGTCTAGTGGTTCCTCTAACCCAGTCACCTACCCTCAGTGAGGGCTAATAGGTACAATAGAAGAGAAAAGAAACTCTCAAGTTATTAGGGAGTGTTTTGGCTACAATAGTCAGCTTCTTTTTTAACCTCAATCCCTATGCTTCTCAAATAAACACAGAGCACCTTTATCTTCTTCCTTATCTTACTGGTTTCTTGTTGCACATTAGCTGAGCTCCTAAAACCTTCCCTTGTGAGCTGGTCCCTCTGCCATCCGCATTGCTCTTCTCAGAACTCTCTTCTATTTAGCTTCATCTAAGTAGTGTCAAGTTGCTTCTAGCTGTACTTCATGGTTTAGGTACACTCTCTTCATATTCTGCTCATCTTTTTCCATAGAACTTACTATATATTGTGCATATATAGCAAGCATATATGATGTAGGGGAAGCCAGAAGCTCAGCTGGTTTTCACCTGATGTTTGGGCAGTTTGAAAGGAGGTAGAGGAGAGAGCAGGAGACTGGAGACTGGGAGATGTTTAGAGAGTCAGTGTTACTGTAGAGGCACCGCGATGAGGAAAGAAGAACCATCATAGAAGCACAAAAGCAGGATGACATGCTGTAAAACTGGCTCCTGCCAGGTAAGACAACCAGCTAGACTTAGTCTCTTCTGTGACTGTGAGGCACCTGAACTAAATCTGACCCAATGTCTCCTGCTGAGCAGGGAGTATAATATCAACCACGTGAAGGAAAAATTTCACTTGAAGGAATAATACTGAAGACAGGTCAAGAGTCAGCTGAAATTCACCTTCTCCGTTACTGGACATGTCCAGCTTGCTGAGGCATCAAACCAGTACATTTCAGCTCATCATTCATTTATGAGCAAGTTCAGGAAGAATAAAGTGAGTCTTGTCACTTATCCTAATAATATCTCATCACACATAAATATGTGGTTGGCATGCTTGGCCGATTGGTGCAAGGAGATCTGCTTAAATGAAATGAACCTTGAATTGTGTCTTTAGCATTAGCTAGAGTGATGGGCTTAAGCCAAAACCAAATAGTCCCAAACTGTGAGGAGGTCGGGCCCAGGCCTGATTGCTGGGGCTTATGGCTGTCACCACCAGTCCATTTGGGATGTTCTCAGCTTGTGAAGATTTCTCATGTTGTCTTTAAACCCAGGGATTAATTACCCTTGTCCTGATCGCTTGTCTTACAGTTACAATGGAGCATTTAGCCCTTTTTGTTGGCTGAAAAAGCATCTCTGTGGCTCTCACAAGCAGACACTGAATGTCCTCCCTCTTCAGAGGTAATACAAGAAGGCACCTGATTTTTAGAACAGCCCTTCTTCACTCAGGCATGCATCTGTGCTGCGTGGTAACTTTAAGTGATCATGACTCTCTCGTGCAGCTATTCTTTGCATACTGGTGTCCCTGTAAATTCACAGGGATCTCCAAAAGAGCTGAATAAAGGCTGACATGGACAGCTGAAGGCCTGGAAAGAATTGAATGTAGTTTGTTGGCTGGCTGACTTGATGAAATAATTATTTTAATTCCAAGGACACCTTCCTGTATAATTAAAGATGTGTCAGATCACCCAAAGTCTTAGCTGTGCATCACTTTGAAATGACTGTTCCCATCTGAACACCAAATTCTGTTCCCACATAAAAGCAGTTATTTCTTTGGTTGGCTGGTCCTGACTCTCAGTGTGACTTCTCACAACCATTAAACCTGTCTGGTGTGTGCCCAGTGTTATCCATACTGCTCAGCTGGGCCCTGTGCATCAGTCTGTACCTAGCCTATTGTCTACCCACAACCAAAGTCTCAGCCACCGTGGTCTACAGCACTTTTCGCAACCAACATCCAGGAGTTTCTGGACATGCTGAGAGCACCTGAGCTCCCTTGTTCAATACAATCATAGTGAAATGACTTTATCAATATTCTCATGTGCTAAGATATCAAGTACCTAAGCAGGACCATATCTAGCCCAATCATGAGATACATAAACACTCAAAAATAGATAGATAGATTGATAGATCACTGGAATGGGCTGCCCAGGGAGGTGGTGGAGGCCCCATCCCTGGAGTAATTCAAGGTCAGGCTTGATGGGGCCCTGAGCAACCTGACCTAGGTAGAGATGTCCCTGCTTGTGTAGGGAGGTTGGACAAGATGACCTCTAGAGGTCCCTTCCAGCCTAAAACATTCTATGATTCTATGATTCTATGAAATGTAGAGCCAAATTTAGAGGATAACGCAGAAAAACCTCCTAGAGGTTTTTACTAGTTTCTCTCAGGCATTTTTATGAAGCCTAAGGATTAGTAAAGGGAAATGTACTTAGAGAGGACTTGCTCTGCAAGAAATAAGATAGTCTCTAAACTTTTGTTATATCTAGACTCAAACTGATCTTCTCCCAAGGGTCTGAATATTTCAGTAATTTCTTGAAAACATTTTGCATGTGCCTGTTTTCCTGCTGGGGCCCAGAACTGAGTGGAAGCACCAGAATTCCCATGGGAAAGCTTGTTCTGTGACAGAGGTCCAGCTTCACATCCTCAATGGGTTTGTACAACTCAAGTTGATACCCAGGCTTGTGGGTAATTCCCCTGCTTCTGAAGTTCCCTGATCTGAGAAGTTGATCCTATCAGGCTTCCAGTGCTTGGTAACTGGAACAATTCACAATGTTTAACATCCATGAGACAGAGAAGTACAATTATCCACCTTTGATAAATTAGAAATAGAGGAAAAGAAGCACCCAAGGTCAGACACAGTAAATGACTGAAGTGATTTAAAAGTTAAGAGGAAAAAGCCCCCATGAACTTTCACCTGCTGCCCAAAGCAGAGCCCAAAACCTTCAGACAGGCACCCACAGTGCTGTGCAGAAGAGCAGGGCTCCAGATGGCTGCAAAACAGATCTATCTGCAATGGATCCACTTCCAGAGGGATCCATGTCCACTCCAATGGATGCAAAGCAAGAGCAGCTTAAAAGCAAGTAAGAACAAGCCTCTGTCCTCAAAAGTTTTTAACCTTTTATAAAGAGACAGGATATGTATAGTGAGTGGAAAAAAAAGAAGTGATTCCTCTCCTCCTTTTTGCAGATGGAGATAGAGATCAGATAACATCCCTGCTATCACATGCGAGGCCTGTGGCAACACAAAACAGAAGGAACTGGGATTTTCTGGAGGCAGATGCTCTAACCACAAACTCTTCCTCCTTCCCTCACTTCCCACATATTTTTGTTTTAACAGCTAGCGTTGAGCCACTGCACACTGAAAAAGGAAACCTCTCCAATATGCCTCCCCGATGGTAGATGAGTTTTAGTAGGATGCTTCCCTGGTTTTCCCCGGGGAATAGCGGGGTCCAGGAGGAGCCTTGGATGCCTTTGAGAGGAGCTGGGAGAGGCAATGCTGCATGACCAGGGGGAGCTGGGTGGCCAGAGGAGCTGCAGGGACAGATCCTGCCTGTGCCGTGGGAGTGCGTGTTGGACAGGTGAGGTGTCCACATAGCATCCCATCTTCTCCTTCTTGACTGAAGAAACCACTCACAGAATTACAGAATATTAGAGATTGGAAGGGACCTTGAAAGATCATCTAGTCCAATGTCCTGCTAGAGCAGGATCACCTAGATCAGGTCACACAGGAACTCGTCCAGGTGGGTTTTAAACATCTCCAGAGAAGGAGACTCCACAACCTCCCTGGGTAGCCTGTTCCAGTGCAATCACCCTCACTGTGAAGAATTTTCTCATATTTATGTGGAACCTCCACTCATATTTCCTTCTTAACGATGAACAGCCCAGCAGGAGCCTGAAAGCCCATTTTTGCTCTTGAGTCAGTGATAGATGAACGATTTGGGGTTTTACTGCTAATAAATACCTGAGTGGCGTAACGGGAGCCAGTTCTACTATTGTTATGATGACACCGATACAGGGGTGGGTGCTGTTATGGCTGCAGAGCTCGGGCTACATTATCTTTTTGCCTCTTTCGCCAGGTAACTTGAGGCCGCGGCGCTATTGATTGAGGGCCGCCTGGGGCTGTAGCGTCCGCTCCTGTAACCAAAGCCCGCCGGGGTTATGGGGCTATTGTGAGGGCTTTGTTTAGCTGCTGACAGCCCCGAGGAAGAGCATGCAGGGGTTGCAAATGTTTATATTGTGCTTGCGCTTCTTTGCCTTGCAGACAATAGGAGTGGGCGGTGGCTGACTTCGGTGGAGGACAGAGCAGGAGGTGTAGTCGCCCACTTCTGGATGCTCCTGACAGCTGGAAAGGGGGTGCTCTCTCTTAGGAAGGCTGGAATGACATTATGCCTGGGCTTTCATTTTGGGTGCTCTTCTGGATGTGAATCCAGCCTGTTGATTATGCGGATGTGGAAAGCAGGCTAAGCGGATCCGATAACCTGTCATCCAAGATGCATCCTTTCCCTTGCTCAGCCCTGCTCACCTGCTTTGGGAACACACATGAAAACTCTCCATTTGACCAGCCCAACGCAAGCCCTCTAGCCATGGAGGAGGAGAAGACCGAGGCAATCTCAGTGGTGTGTCTGCAGCCCTCTGCAATAGCAGCCAGCAGCATCAAGCATGGAGGTGAGAAGGACAATGAGGAGATGTTCAAAGCCAGCAGAAGCTCTGAAGAACACAGCCGTGCAAGCAGCAAGTCCAGCAATCATATTGCTGCTCAGTCAGTGTCTGCTGCCATGGAGTCATCAGTGTTCGCCGTTAACGAGCTAAGCCACGAGGTTATTGCGCTCTGTACTCACATCCCCCGACCATCCATCATCCACGTGCCAAAGGTGAGTGCTCTAGAAGTCACTGTGCATCAAGGTAAGAGAATTGGCTCGCTTTAACAAAGTACAAAAAGGGAGGGAAAAAATCCATAGGAGCGTTTATCTTGTATTGATTGGCAGGCAGTCAAGAAAGGACTAATGGTTGTTTGTACTGAAATAATACAATATGACAGCTATAGCTTTCCTGCACTATTATCAGAAGCCTTAGGGGATGTTTGTCATAATACCAGCCACTTTTACAGTAAGTTTCATTCAGTCATCTTCCTATCTTTTGGTGATCCTCACTTATTTTGGACCTGATCCGAAATCCTTTGAAATGAACGGGCATTTTTTTCCCCACTGATTTGAGTGTTCACACTGCATTTTTGCCACCTCAGCCAGGTGCCTCTAGGCTGCAGCACCAGTGACTCCAGAATCCTTCTTCCATCTTATTTTTAGCTTGTGTGTGTTTGGAGGCAACAGCAAGATTTTGAGTTCGATTTTGGTGAGTTTGATTTGCTCTTGCCTGAATCAGAAGATTCCAAAGTTCAGTGTATTGTTGCTGGTACTACTAAAATAATGAATAGTAATGGACAAATAGTGCTGTTCTCCTTTTCTCTTGGTTAGGTAACTGGAGATCACATCCTTTTTCCCCCCTCAATAAACACTGAGAAATAGAAGCCATGTGTGTAACTCAACTTTTTTTATACCACAGCTTTTATTTTAATAGTCCATTCCTGTACCAATTTCCCTGCCAAGTCACATATATTCAAAGTGCCTCTCCTCGTTTCGCCTTCACAGTCAGGTGATATTGTGTTTGGCAAAGATTTCTGCCCTCATAAAAGTGTTTGAAAAAGGTTTAATGTAAGATATAGCTGCTGGAATTAAGAAAATGATCAGAACCAGGGATTCCAGGTGGGCTATGCTGCTTGTACCAGACCTGGGGGCTCTGTATTCCGCCATGTCAATCCTGTTGCCATCAACGACAGCCCCTATGTTGAATATAAGGAACAACTGAAGCTGTCTGAGTGCAATAATTTTGTTTTGGTGTAAAAGGGAGGACTGGCTATGGAGGTGCTAGGATCTCTTACAGGAAATTTTGAAAATGAGCTAGCTGACCATTATCTGGGGATGTAATAAATATATTTAGTCCAGCTGTCATTCAAGGAGCCAAACCAGATGCTATCAAGGTCTCCCTCACCAACACATTTCTGGTTTCACTTTCACTTTTTTTTTTTTTTGCTTGGGAGGTTCAGGTTGGATGTTAGGAAAGGGTTTCTCACCCGGAGGGTAGTGCAGGATGGGAAGAGGCCACCCAGAATTGATGGGGGTGCTGTGCTTGGAGGATTTCAAAACTTGGCTGAACAAAGCCACAGCTGACCTGATGTAGTGCTAGCAACAGTTCCGCTCTGAGTAGAAGGTTCAACAAGAGACCTCAAGAGGCTCCTTCCAGTCAATGCTTCTGAGGTTGTGTGACATATGGATTTTGATGCACATATGCTGCTTATAAGCATGAGGAATTGGGATCAGACTGAGGCATCCCTTTGCTGTCACAGAGACAGCAATGCAGGTGGTGGTGCTCTCAGCTTTACAACCCTGTTGTGACAATTTCTCCCCTCCTTCTGCTCCTACCTGCTCCCTTCCAACCGCTTCACCCTGCTTTTGCTCTGCTGCTCTTCTCTGTGCTATCAAAGCCATTGCCCATACCTGTGTCATCCCACGAGTGTCCACTGTAGCAGAAGAGGTTGCTTATGTTGAGCCCAGACATCTCTAACCTCTGCAGGTCAGTGGTGCTGGAGCAGGCAATGCTGAAGGGCTGACACTGTACTGATACAAAGATGCTCCCATACCTTTTGCGGTGGTGGGGCAGTGATTCTGCTCACTGACCTTCACCAGGGATTCCTCTGGGAGTGCACATTGTCAAATTTAGGAGTACAAAATTACATCAAAAAACCCAGTATCAAATCAGGAGTAGTCAGGAAGAATAGGCCCCACCACTCTGGACAATTTGGGGGATTCACATTATTCAGTCATCCAAGTCACCACATCAAATTGTCCATCATTGTTCTGTTGAGTTTTTTTTAAGAACAAGACCACAAAAACAAAACCATCCGTCAGGTTCATGTGTGGTCCTGCCCTGAAGTTCCTGCTGAACATCTTCTATGTGCCTTGATGTTTTCCTGTCACTGGGGAGCCCTGTGAGGAAACTCCTTGTCATAGCTAGAAATAGGGATTTCCTCTGTCCCTCAGCATTGAGACCTTCCTAGCAACTTGGTCTGTGGGATCTTGTTGGTGACACACCTGAAGTCCCATACACACGAGGAGCACTTCTCTCTGTGTGAAACACACAGCCCAGATGTTGCATCAGATCAGTCGAAGGCTGCCAGGACACTCTGCTACCAAGGTGCTGATCTGAGCTGATTTTCATGGCGTGTTGGAGAAAAACAGGAGACCCATAGAGGTCTTGATGCCTGAGTATCCCTAGCCAGCTTTTCTGCAAGGATCTGTGCAGCAGAGACCTGCTTAGTGGCAGCTCTTGGTGCCTTGCTGCACAACAGTGTTCTCCCTCTCAGCTCTGCTCATCAGCACAACTGGTGTTAAAATGTCGGTACCCCCAGTGATCACCTTTCCAGGCAAAAAGGAAAAAAAGTAAGTGAAGCAAAATAAGAAGATGGGGCTATGCACAGAGGCTCTGTGGTGCACTGGCTGGAAGTAGAAGTGCAGTGGATGGAAGAAGGCATGCAGAGTGTGTGCCAGCTCTGATGGCATGAGATGAAAGCGTGGCACATGGAAATACTGGGGGATTTGGACTCTCTGCCACAGTAGGGAAAGAAATATCATACATATGGAGAGGAAGAAGAGGGTCTCAGCAATGGGACTGCAGCACAGAGTGGGGAAGAGCCCTGTAACAAAGAGAGAGGGAGGTGATGGTCATGGAGCGTGATGGGCTGGGGACCACACACACAGCTCCTGGTGTGAGAGGGAGGAAGAAGACGTTAAGAAAAGGTGGTGGGAGGCACACGGGACATCTGGTATACATCTAAGGGAAGTGACTGGAACACAGGGCTGAGGGAAATTGCAGGCCACGAGGAGAGAAAGGGGAGCACAGGGTCTCCAGGATCCAGGCATGGGTGGCCTTTGTGGGAGTAAGGAGAAGAAAGGAGAAGAGAAAGCACAGGGCTGCCTGAGAACAGGGGCTGGAGGCATTTCAGTCCCCAAAGCAGAGCTCACTCCTGTCCTCAAATAATAACATCCAGATATTGCTAAAGGAGCCAATGAGGCCCAATGGAGAAGACACAAATTTCCATCCTCCTTGGCACATCTGAACTTCCCTTTGTATCTCAGTTTCTCCAGCTATAAAACAGACAAAACTTGTCCTCTTTCCGATGTAATCATGCTTAAATCTGTAAATTAAAATAACATATACCTGCTAAGGCGCAAAAGGCAAACATGCTATGTCAACACAGGAATCTCACAGTCCTATTCCAGAGACTTTTCATTCATGTTCTCGCTTCAAATTCTTCCACAAAAGCTGAAGTAATGTCAGGAAAAATGCTCACACTCTTTTGTCTCTTTCATTTTCAAAATGACATCAGCAAGAGACTAACAACAAATAGACTGAGAACTTCCAGCACCAAGAGACTTGCTGTCTACCTGTCAGCATAATCCCTTTCAAGCAGAGGATCAGTCCATTTTTCACTAATAGCAATATAAAATTCTGATTTGAGCACATAATATACTAATTAACAAGATCTTCCAGCTGACCCTCCCCATTGGGACATGTAGTCACATATTTTGGATTACAATGGAGTTGCATGCCTGTAACCAAATCCAGAATTTGATCAATTATTCCTTTTATGAGAAGACTGCATCTGCTCCAGATGGAGCCAACCTTAAAGACGATACAAACATGATCCCAACAAAAATTAGGTTTGAATATAATTACCAAAGAGATTGAGTTAGGCTTGTTTGGTCACAAATTACTGTGGCAGCAGTGTGCTTGTAAATAACTAACTGTCGTTTTAATATTTAGAGATTGCCTCAGTAATAAAGCATGATTAAATGTAAAAGAAGTTCTTCACGTCTAGCATCTTTGTCCTGATTCTGACATGTACAAAATTAATTCTGTTATGTTTTGTGTGCTGCCTGGAGGGTCCTTATCAGACTTTACAAGGCCATAAATCAAAGCTGCCAGAACTACACACTGAAACTTGCCTGCTTAGGCTTTCAACCTCAGCTACACCATCAAAAAATTTCTCATCTTTTATTTCCAAGTCCAATTTTAGCCACTGATAAACCCTGGTGTGAAAACTTAGGAGAAAGCCTTATTGTTCTGAACCAACAACTGTGCTATGACTCCAATAAATGTTTCATGTTGACAAAAGCATATTAGTGACCTTCTCTACTAGCAATATCATTCACCTGACTTGAACTCTGTTGACCTTCAGAGTTCAGGCTCAGGTTTTTTTTCTGAAACAAAAGAAACCCAAACATCATTCAATGCATCATGGCATCATTTCTTCGCTTTCAAGCTGTTTAAGACACAGAAATTTCAGGAGCTGAGACCTTAAATGAGATATCCTGGGAATGATATGTCTGATGAAGTAAGTTATTGTTTCTGGGGGTCCTCACTGAAATCAGTCTTATCTGTGATTTCCTATATAAAGTCCCAGTCATACCTTTAGAGTACATAGACCTCTTTAGAGGACCTCATAGTTACTTTCAAACCTTAAATGTGTAACTTGCCGCTTTTTCACCTGCGCCTTCTTGATATCTAGGTTAGTTGTTTGTCCAGAGAAACTACAGAGTGGATGTGACCCAGTTGAATCTCATTTTCAAGTCTCTGGATGTCAACAAACAGGCTGTTGGTACCATCTTGACTCACAATGACTTTAGTAGGCTTTGGACCAGGCAAGATAATCATAGAATCATAGAAGTGTCAGGGTTGGAAGGGACCTTAAAGATCATCTAGTTCCAACCCCCCTGCCATGGGCAGGGATGCCTCCCATTAGATCAGGTTGCTCAGATCCCCATCCAGCCTGGCCTTAAAAACTTCCAGGGATGGGGCTTCCATCACCTCTCTGGGCAGCCTGTTCCAGTGTCTCCCCACCCTTATGGTGAAGCACTTCTTCCTAACATCTAATCTGAATCTACCCCCCTCTAGTTTTGGCCCATTCCCCCTAGTCCTACCACTACCTGATATCCTAAAAAGTCCCTCCCTAGCTTTCGTGCAGGCCCCTTTAAGATACTGGAAGGCCACAATAAGGTCTCATGATGACATAATGATGACAGAGTCCCAAATTCAAAGGTGTAATTGCAGCTGTCTGGAAAATTGAAAAGAAATCTCATGACTATCTCTTCCCACGCACAGGATAAACTTCTTTCATCATCCTCATTTTGTTCTTTGGCTCTTTCTCTGGACAGTTTGTAGGTATGGTTTATATCTAAGGGGTTCAAGTAACACATTGCATCAAGGACTTGAGAGCTTGATTCCTCCCTGCTTGACACTTTGCACAATTGATAATATCAATGCAGATCAACTGTAAAACAGGAGGAGAGATTGCTCATTGAATGAAGATGCAGGACTGCGAGAGATGAGGAAACATACTGGTAGCTGCTTAGATGGAGCCCTACACTAAAGTTATACCCCATAGGTAAACTCCATAAATACATGGAAAACATGAACAGTCCGTTGAAAATATTGGTACTTCTCACAGTCAAACTCAAACGTACTCATGGCTTTGTAGTATCAGCTCCTAGGGACACAGTCCTCAGGAGGATTCCTGGCACTGCTAATGCTCTCCTGGGAAAACAGCCAAGAGTGGTTGTGTACAACTCTCTCCTGGATGACCCCCCAGACCTAAGCATCCAAATGCTGAAGAAAGCATTTCAAGTACCCTTTGGGAGTTGTTAAGTGCTTTGATGACTAGTTAGCAGCTAAAAATTAGCAGGAAATGAACAGCGTTACTTGGGGAACTGCAGCCAGTTGATATTGAACTGTTTCCTTTGCTCACCTTTGCAAAGGTTTCACCCCATCCCTCAGCAAAAGAGGATTGTGATCATTTGTGAATGTGGAAATTGCATGGGGACAGTCTTTTCTCCAGCACAAGTGGGAGTTACCTTTGTTTGCTCCGAACTTTCTCTGGTGCAAATTTGCTTCAATTTAAGCAAATTAAATCCAGAGGTTAAAACCCATCCCTTGCAAGTGCTCAAGCTGGGCACTCAACTATGTGCTGTGGTTGCCAGAGAAACATTAACACCCTTGGCTCCTCCAGCATTAGCACCTCAAATAAAATATTGTCATTTATTTAAGCTACATTTACATTTTAAGACTTTGGCAAATTCATCTGGGAGATTATGGCCTCGGTGACTTGACCAGAGAGCCCTCCAAGAAGCTTGAGAAAATGCTTGGTCAGGATTTTTATTTTTTTTTCTCTGCTTGCTTGTGCTTTACCACCAAAACCTCTCTTAGCAGCGCATGCTACTGTAATGTTTTCCCTTCATCTTTTCCTCTTAATCTTGACTCTCTCACTGGCAGCTGTCTGGGGAGAGGGTGTGTGGGTGGGGAGTGCTTGGTTCTCAACATAAACAGCACCTAAGTGAAACCAGACTTGCTCATTACCTTTCTTCTTTGCTTGTCACTCCCACATGAAGAGCGAGGTAGCAGAGCCTTTCATCCTGCCCAACACACAACTCAGTCACTTCCGTGGTCTGCACATATGCAAAGTACAATCCATCCTGGTAGTAGAAGCAAGCTCTGATCAAAGAGACCCTGTGTCCCACCCCAGGCTGGCGCCCAGCAGCGTGGCTGGTGCTAGGCTGGCACATCTCTGCATAGACCCACCAGCAGCACCACCCCTCTCCTGCCTGCAGGGTTCCCCATCCAGCAACCAGCCCTTTCATCTTTCACATGGCTTTGCTTCTGTTGAGATGTAACTACTCCAGATGTGACCCCAACCAAAATGGTGCCATTTCCTCTATTTAACAAGAAGCTCTTATTTTTTCTTTTTCTCAATCTAGCTCCTACCCCTTCATTTCTCAGCTTGCATCAGCTGGGTTGTTTTTTGCAGAGGGGGTCATGCAGCTTTCAGCTGCTCTTCTACAACAGCTCCTGCATAGCAGAGTGATGAGGGACAGCCTAAGAGCTTCCCTCATGCCCCCTCTCACCCTGAAACCTATTCCAACAGCTCTTGGTAGTAATGAACCTCCTGTGTGCCAACAATAATAACAGAAATAGTAAAGCTTTCAGGGAGTTCTTGGAAGTCACGAGACCCTCATTTAAAGGGGATTAAGGAGAAGAATTTGTAAAGTTTCATGAAAGGCACTTCTGAAAACAAGATGTTGTAACAAGAGCACTTTGAAACCTCCACTGGGAAATTGGAGACTTGACAGGTTTTGGGTTTCATCACCAACACAGAACAGCCCAGGGTCACTGAAGAGTTCATACCCCTTCTACTCTTAGGGTGAGCATGAGGGTCCTGTGATGCTGCTACGTAAGTAAACACTGGCACCCCATCAGCATTCTGGTTTTTGCTTTTGCGGACTTAAGCACCTGCAGAAGCAGTACTGTGCAGCCTTTGTAGGCTTTCATGCCCCATTTGAGTGCTCTCCATAGCCTTGCTGTGAACACAGCGTGGATGTTACGTTAGCATACTCCTTTCTTCTGCCTTTCAGTAGATTAAAGGGTGTTCGCAGCTCTCGGGGGTTGATAAGATGGAGTTCGAATCAATGGAGTAATTACAGAAGAATATGATACTAATGGAGCTGATTTGAATGCGTATCTAAGGATGAATGCTGTGGCTCCATGCCCAGGCGGTGCACACTTTCCTCACAATGAGTTATTTATGACTTGACACATCGGAGCTCTGCTCTTCTGCGGCTCGGCTGCGTTCATGTTGTTGATAAAGCAAACTCTGTCAATGTTGTGCATTCCTACTAATCCAGGCCTGGCTGCTGAGCAGTCTTCCCATCTCATACAGCCATGGCCACCCCTTCTCCAACAACAAAAGCAGAAGAGAAATGTTGATCTAGCTTCATAAAGGGCAAATCATGCCTGACTAACTGGCTATAGAAGTGGCCTTCTATGATGAAGTGATTGCATCAGTGGACAAGAAAAGAGCTACTGCTGTCATCTACCTGGACTTCTGGAAGGCCTTTGGTATGGTCCCCTGCAACATTCTTACCTCTAAATTGGAGAGATACAGATTGGAAGGATGGACTACTAGATGTACAAGTAATTGGCCGCATGGTGACACCCAGAGAGTTACAGTCAAGGTTTCAATGTCTAAGTGAAAGCCAGCAATAAGTGGTGTCCCTCAAGGGTCCATACTGGGACCAATACTATTTAATATCTTCATTAATGACATCATACAATTGAGTGTACCCTCAGTTTGCAGATGACACCAACCTCAGTTTTGCAGTTGATTTACTACAGAGAAGAGATGCCATCTACAGGGACCTTGACAGACTTGAGGAGTGGGCCCACCTGAACCTAATGGAGCTCAACAAGGCCAAGTGCAAGGTCCTACACCTGGGTCTGGGAGTCCTCAGTATCACTGCAGACTGGAGGATGAATGGATTAAGAGCAGCTCTGAGGAGAAGGACTTGGGGATACTGGTGGATAAAATATTGGATGTGAACTGACAGTGTGCACCTGTGACACAGAAAGGCAACCATATCCTGGGCTGCATCAAAAGAAGCATGGCCAGCAAGTCAAAGGAGGTGATTCTCCCCCTCTATGCTGCTCTGGTGAGACCCCACCTGCAGTACTGCATCCAGCTCTGGAGTCCTCAGAAGAAGACAGACATGGATCTGTTGGAACAGGATCAGAGGAGGGCCACGAAAATGATCAGAGAGCTGGAACCCCCCTGCTGTGAAGAAAAGCTGAGAGAGTTGAGGTTGTTTAGCTTAGAGAAGAGAAGAGAAGGCTCCAGGAAGACCTTATTGTAGCTTTTCAATAATTAAAAGGGGCTTACTTTCCAGAGCCTGTAGTGACAGGACAAGGGGCAGTGGTTTTAAACTGAAAGAGTAGATTGGATATAAGGAAAAAAAAAATTAAGGTGAGGGTGGTGGGACACTGGAATAGGTAGTCCAGAGGAGTTGTGGATGCCCTATCATTGATCATTGGAAGTGTTCAAGGCCAGGTTGGATGGGCCTTTGAGCAACCTGATCTAGAGGAAGGTGTCCCTGCCCATGACTGGGGTAGCTGGACTAGATGATCTTCAAAGGTTCTTTCCAGCCCAAACCAGTCTGTAATTTTATGGCAACTCTCCTTAATAAAGAAGGGCTGAGCTCAGGTTACCTAAAAGGACACATGGCTTCCCAGGGACCACACAAGAGCTTGGGACCATCCAAGTCTTGACTGTACTCCCAACCAAAGAGCTCAGGCAGGATAAAGCCAGCCAGAGAGGCTAGTGACATGCTCACTTGCACAGCCTGGAGAGTCTGGCTCCAACCATGAGGCTGATTTTCTCCTATCAGCAGTATCAGCTCTCTGCCCGAGGTTTTTACAACAGATGAGCATGAGAAGATTATCAAAATCCTGGCTCAGTTTTGATTGCCTCTTGGGACCAACATTTTCACTGAGTATCCTCTGTGCTGTATTGGTTTGGGGTTAGTTTTAGGAGCTAAAGAAGAGTTCTGTACCTAAGGAGCCTGATCCAGTATCAAACTGCTCATCAGCCCCCCAGAAAGTCACTCTCTAGCACGTAGGACCTTGAAGACTCTGTCTGTGAATCAAGACCAAGTCTTACAAGAACATGACTGTATACTGGCCCGAAGTCATAGAGCTCAAGAAATCCAAAACTTTATATATATTATTTATATATATAAAAATTAAAATATATACATACCCTGAATATAATTATAGATATATCATTATATTCAGGTATAATAAATTGTAGTACAGCTATTTTGGGACCTTTAGAGTCCATTCTCTGTAGCATCACAGGCTTCTGACATGACAGTGTTTATTTTTGCTTCTACTTTTCTCTTTGTCCCATAGCCATAGGGTGAGGTCTATTGTACCTAGAGATATTATAATACCTAATACTCTGGGGCTAGGTGGTAACACAAGATGTCTGTCTGAAAGCCAATGGCTTGGCAGTGGTCCAGCTACACAGTGACACGAGTATTCATCCTCTCTCCAACCAACATGCCTAAATACTGACCTTTAGAAAAGTCGTATCTAAACCATAAGAAGAAAGGTCTTGTTCCTTGATTATTTTTAATGGAAGCATTTAGATCACAAACAAGTGTGCCAACAGTGGCAAAAAACAAATCATCTGGGCCATTAGTTCCCTTAATGAAACAACTGGGCACAGCCAGACCTAAGTGTTTGATGGGGCGAGTCCATCCCAAGAGATTGTCACTGATTTCAGTGCCCCAGCATCAGATGCTGCTGTTTGAGCTTTGCAGGCTTCAGAAGGTGCATACAGAGCTTTATTTTGGGTAAGGACTCTACACAGACTAAAACCCCTCCAAGAATAAGGGCAGGTTCCTGTAATTTGGGGCCAGCGATACATTTTGAATGTAGCCCTGTTCTGTCACCCTCTTTTCCACACACCAGCATTCACGGCTCTCCAGCTGCTCTGTTTAAATTAGTGCTTTTTTTTGTAACACTTTAATTAAGCAGAACACCACAGCAACAGCAGAAGGGACCCTTAGCTTTCCTGCCCTGACACAAAGCAGACATATGCTGTAGCTAACAAGACGATGCCTTCTCCAGGGACAGGATTGTCTCTTCACCTGTGCACGTACATCGCTGCCTCCAGTCCTGCTGTTGTGTGGGCTCTGAGAAGAGAAGGTCAGCAAAGGATATAACAGAGCCAACAAATAATTCAGCAGGTAAAAGTTGTTGAATAATATTTAGACCCACATGCCATAAAATGTGTTCCTTGCTCTGCAATTTCAGAGCATAATGGTGGGGACGGGTAGAAAGATCGAACTGATCTGACTGGTAACTGAATTTATGTCTGTCCTTTGGTGTATTATGAAAAACAGTAGCTGGGTGCCAAAAGATAAGTTCATTTTTAGGTACATAAAGTGAAATTTGGACAGACATTTCTTGCTGCTGAGGAACATGAGCCCTTCTCCCAGCATCTGTAGGAATCAACCTCAGCTAATCAAAATTGGGTGTTGAAAAGTAGTAATAGTAGAGGACCTTGTTTCAGTGGTAGACCTAAATCTTCCACAGCCCAGCTGTGTGATCTAGACCCTTCTGGGGAACAAAGAAAAAGTGACTAAATGCAGCATGACTCTACTGTCCAGATTTCAGCTCAATGAAATTTCAAATGGCTGATGCAATTTCTTGCTGACTGACTGACTGGTGTCTTCTCTAGGAAGAGCAAGCACTCGAATGATCCAGATAAGCATCAATACCTGCATGAGATGAGGTCCATCTCCCACCAGAGTGGGGCATTTTTCAGTCTTAAATTTATTTGTGTGAGCAAAGATTTGCCTTCTTCCCTATGAGGACCACAGTAACCTGTGTCCAGCTTCTCTGGTTGTCTCCACGAACAGGTCCTTTTCTAAAACTAAGTGCAACTCTTCCTCTGCTTCCACAAATCTGTCTAAAAGCTATTCTGCCTGCTGCCAGCTGCTTCTGCAGATCTGATAGACCTTGACAGACCACTCCTTTCTTATGCCAACACTTCTTGGTACTAGCTGTCTCCCTGCTGAGAAGATACGTGACCTTCTAGAGATTAAAAGCAAATGTCTTCAATGCAAAAATCAGTTTCAGTTGCGTTTCACAGTCAGAGAATCTCTCTACTCAGCTTCAAAACCTGAGTGAGCTTCAGTCCTTCATGTTGTGTTTCTCTCCACTCTCTGGAGGATGTACATAAGAATTTTTCTTCCAATTTCTCTGCTATTATTCAATCAGTTATGATCCTTTGACAGAAGCATCTAATATTCATTATGCTGTTACCATACAATTCCCATTATACTCAACCTCCACCCTTTTCTTAATTGTGACATTTGAAAATGAATAATTAAAAAACCCCACTAGAATAGAAGTTTCTTGTTTCAGCCAAATATAATCATGTAAATCATTTCGAATGTTGCAATCTCATAATTTCAAGACAAGTTTGCTTTCCTTGCACAAGAATTCAGCAGTGTATCGTCTGGTGGTGTAACTTTGTCCAACAGAAAACTGAGTGAAGTCAAGTCCCTGATCTTGAGATCCTCTGCTGTGAGATCAGGCACAACTTGTGAAAGGAAAGAGTGGCAGTCCCATCTCTCAGGAAGTTCAAACAATAAACTGAAGCAGTAAATGAAAATTATTTACATTGAGTCATTCATTGGCAAAAGAATCTCACTAGTGGGATGGAGTCTTTTCACGTGTAACTCAGAATAGGAAAAAGAGAAGTTTTTAAGGCCACGAGATGACTCATAAAGGCAGATGTATAGGTGAGGTAGGAGAACAGGAGAAGAGAATTTCTGTCTACAAGATCCTCTCTGAAAGCCACAGTAACTGCCAATACCTCCTGACATGACCCATTTGCTGGAGATGGGCATTTCCAGGCAACTTGCTCTAGTTTAGCAAAGGGGCACAAAACAAAGCAGTGTCACCTTAGAAGTCTTCTCCTTCCCTTGGTTCTTATCTTGACAAGGTTTAGCTGGCCCAAACTCAACAGCTGAAGTCATCCACCATCATGACACGTTGGGACAATTCTCAGACTCTTTTGACATACAGCTGTGGCCTTTCTGGTCTTCTCAGTCAAATGAAACTGTTCCTGCTTAGAAGCCTACAGAGGTTCAAGAAATCACCTCATGGATGCCACAGACATTTGGGTTCATCTTTGCTGCTTAGGGCTTTTATACCCTCTGAGTCTGTGCTCCTCCTGGTCCTGGGCAGAGGCTAAGGTGGGCTGGGTCCCTCTTGCTGATGGCTTCTTGGAGACAAACTGAGAACAATTAGATTCTCCCACAACCTCTTCTGTTCCTCACCTATATGCTGGGATTGTTCTTGTCTTTATATGATTTTAGCATTTCTTGGCCCAGAGAGAATAATCATAGGTGAAAATTATCAGGTTTCTGGAGTTCCCTGATAGTTCCTGGACATGACTTGCTGGTGCTTTTCTCCAGCCTGTCCTCAGCAGGCTGAAACTGGCTGGGTAGGCACAGGAGAGGGCTTGTGCACCTCAGCTCATCTGCTCTTCCCTCACCACAGCTTGTTCAATAAAAGCTGTTACCTCTCAGTGCAAGACATGCCAGGTCTGCTCTGCTTTCCTTCACCACATCTCTGCAGGGTTTTTTCTGGGCATTTGTCCTGTGTCTTCCCTTCCCATCTCACCCAAGATGATTCGCAGCTGGCGGCCATGCCTGGCATTCACCCAATGTTAGATGATAGCCCCTTCTGTCTTTTTAAAAACAAGACCATGCTCTGAGTCCTATAGATGTGGAGAAAAGCAAGAATACCCTAGAGGTGAAGAAAGCAAATAAAATGAACAGTGCTTTAGTATCAAAGCAAATATTATTGTTCTGAGCATGCCTGGCTTTGGAGTAGAGCACCCCTGAAGCCATCNGTATCACTGCAGACTGGAGGATGAATGAATTAAGAGCAGCTCTGAGGAGAAGGACTTGGGGATACTGGTGGATAAAATATTGGATGTGAACTGACAGTGTGCACCTGTGACACAGAAAGGCAACCATATCCTGGGCTGCATCAAAAGAAGCATGGCCAGCAAGTCAAAGGAGGTGATTCTCCCCCTCTATGCTGCTCTGGTGAGACCCCACCTGCAGTACTGCATCCAGCTCTGGAGTCCTCAGAAGAAGACAGACATGGATCTGTTGGAACAGGATCAGAGGAGGGCCACGAAAATGATCAGAGAGCTGGAACCCCCCTGCTGTGAAGAAAAGCTGAGAGAGTTGAGGTTGTTTAGCTTAGAGAAGAGAAGAGAAGGCTCCAGGAAGACCTTATTGTAGCTTTTCAATAATTAAAAGGGGCTTACTTTCCAGAGCCTGTAGTGACAGGACAAGGGGCAATGGTTTTAAACTGAAAGAGTAGATTGGATATAAGGAAAAAAAAAATTAAGGTGAGGGTGGTGGGACACTGGAATAGGTAGTCCAGAGGAGTTGTGGATGCCCTATCATTGAGAATTGGAAGTGTTCAAGGCCAGGTTGGATGGGCCTTTGAGCAACCTGATCTAGAGGAAGGTGTCCCTGCCCATGACTGGGGTAGCTGGACTAGATGATCTTCAAAGGTTCTTTCCAGCCCAAACCAGTCTGTAATTTTATGGCAACTCTCCTTAATAAAGAAGGGCTGAGCTCAGGTTACCTAAAAGGACACATGGCTTCCCAGGGACCACACAAGAGCTTGGGACCATCCAAGTCTTGACTGTACTCCCAACCAAAGAGCTCAGGCAGGATAAAGCCAGCCAGAGAGGCTAGTGACATGCTCACTTGCACAGCCTGGAGAGTCTGGCTCCAACCATGAGGCTGATTTTCTCCTATCAGCAGTATCAGCTCTCTGCCCGAGGTTTTTACAACAGATGAGCATGAGAAGATTATCAAAATCCTGGCTCAGTTTTGATTGCCTCTTGGGACCAACATTTTCACTGAGTATCCTCTGTGCTGTATTGGTTTGGGGTTAGTTTTAGGAGCTAAAGAAGAGTTCTGTACCTAAGGAGCCTGATCCAGTATCAAACTGCTCATCAGCCCCCCAGAAAGTCACTCTCTAGCACGTAGGACCTTGAAGACTCTGTCTGTGAATCAAGACCAAGTCTTACAAGAACATGACTGTATACTGGCCCGAAGTCATAGAGCTCAAGAAATCCAAAACTTTATATATATTATTTATATATATAAAAATTAAAATATATACATACCCTGAATATAATTATAGATATATCATTATATTCAGGTATAATAAATTGTAGTACAGCTATTTTGGGACCTTTAGAGTCCATTCTCTGTAGCATCACAGGCTTCTGACATGACAGTGTTTATTTTTGCTTCTACTTTTCTCTTTGTCCCATAGCCATAGGGTGAGGTCTATTGTACCTAGAGATATTATAATACCTAATACTCTGGGGCTAGGTGGTAACACAAGATGTCTGTCTGAAAGCCAATGGCTTGGCAGTGGTCCAGCTACACAGTGACACGAGTATTCATCCTCTCTCCAACCAACATGCCTAAATACTGACCTTTAGAAAAGTCGTATCTAAAC
>VYZX01023842.1:0-39165 GCA_013401335.1 Brachypteracias leptosomus | reverse complement strand
AAGAAATGCTAGACATGGGATCTGGAAGATGCTGCTTTCCCCTTTCCTCCCTCCATCTCCCAAACAAACCAAATAATGTAGATTTTTGGGCTGATGAGCTCTGTGAGCTGTTCTTGATCACAGCTTTAGATCCAGTGCAGTTGGCTTAAGCTCAAGCACAGGAGTGGTGGACTCTTATAGGAAGGGAAGGGCTGAGAAGTGAATACAGAGGGATGAGAGTCCCTAACCCAGCTTGTTGCCCAAGAAATCACAGCCCAAGAGCACAGCCAGTGGGAAGGCAGAGATGGGATTGAAAAAGAAACTCTCTTAATACTGTTAAGCTGGAAGTGAGGCAAGTTTTGGAAGATTACCAAAACCTATTCTGATCCTGCTTCCTCTCCCATTCCTCCCAAGGCCAGTGTAGTTTGAACTGGAGCAGCATGGAAGCCTGAATATGTATTTTGTAATTTCAGTTTTTATTCATTCCCCCAAAGCACAAGCCTGAAATTATTTCTATTTCTGCTAAAGAAATTGTTGTTGTTTGGCAAACAAAACAAAGCAAAAAACCAAGGTGGAAAACTTGGATCGGCTCTAATAAGTTGATCACTATTCACCATGGCTGTACATCAGAAAACTCCAGCTTTATAATACAGCTTCTTAAAGTATTGACATTTGATACCAGCATGGATATTTCAGCTCTGCTCTTCTGTCTTTCCTGGCTGTATCATTAAATGCATCACACAGCGTGACACCTGCTAACCTCTGGAAACACTCAACTACACCGATTTTCTGTAAATGATCTGTTCANACCAAGGTGGAAAACTTGGATCGGCTCTAATAAGTTGATCACTATTCACCATGGCTGTACATCAGAAAACTCCAGCTTTATAATACAACTTCTTAAAGTATTGACATTTGATACCAGCATGGATATTTCAGCTCTGCTCTTCTGTCTTTCCTGGCTGTATCATTAAATGCATCACACAGCGTGACACCTGCTAACCTCTGGAAACACTCAACTACACCGATTTTCTGTAAATGATCTGTTCAAAGGCTTCTAATGTATTTTGGACCTCGGTCATTATGGATTTCTGGTGATGGTGAAGGGTAATAAGATAATGGGTATATATTTCCCAATGCTGTGCTTCACTCATCCTGCCAGCCCGCTCTGTGCAGGTGGAGCTGGAGGGGAGCAACCCCAAAGAGTTACCTTGTGCATCAGGTCTGTAAGTGGAATAATAAGGTTACTGAACTGATACAGGAATTTGACTTGACGTGAGCTTTCTTCTTAGCTAAGAGGAGTGTGGTGAACATGTGTGATTAATATTCTGAGTCTTTCAGGGGACATGGGTAATCTAATATGGCAAGGTGAACTTTTTTTTTCAGGTACAAAATACTCCACTTTAGCTTTTAACCTCCTTTTTAACCTTGTACTTTGGCTGGCTTGAAAACAAGGGTGGGGATGTTTGGGAAAAAATCTCCCAGGTAACTGGAATGCAGTGATCTGGTGCAGATCTTCCCTTGCTGTGAATGATATGATACCCTATGATATGAGTCATATCATATCATATCATATCATATCATATCATATCATATCATATCATATCATATCATAGACTTCTCCAAGGCATTCCACATGGTCCCCCACAGCCTCCTTCTTGTAAAACTCACACATTGAGACCTAGGCGAATGGTCTGTGTGGTGGGTGGGGAACTGGCTGACAGGCTGTACTCAGGGGGTGCTGGTAAATGGCTCATTCTCAAACTGGCAACTGGTCACAAGTGGGGTCCCCCAGGGATCAATATTGGGCCCAGTGCTTTTTAGTATCATAAGTGACTTGGATGTTGGGAACAAGAGCACCCTGGTGAAGTTTGCTGACGACATAAAAATAAGTGGGGTAGTTGACACTCCAGAAGGGAGAGCCACCCTCCAGGAGGGTCTGGACAGGCTAGAGGTATGGGCTAGCAGGAATCTTATGAAGTTCAGTGGAGACAAGTGTAAGGTCTTACACCTGGGAATACATAACCCAGGAATGCAGCTCAGATTGGGATCCACCTGGCTTGAGAGCAGCCCTATGGAGAGGGACCTGGGGGTCTTGGTGGACAGGGGGCTCACCATGAGTGAGCAGTGGCTGCAGCAGCAAAGAGCCAGCAGGATGCTGGGTTGTATCAACAGGGGCATCACCAGCAGAGATAAAGAAATCATTGTCCCACTTTATTCTGCACTGGTCAGGCCACACCTTGGGTACTGTGTTCAGTTTTGGCCCCCACTATACAAAAAAGATGCAGACAGGCTGGAAAGGGTCCAGAGAAGTGCCACAAGGATGATCAGGGGATTGGAAGACCTGTTGTATGAAGAAGGGCTGAGAAAACTGGGATTGTTCAGCCTTGAGAAGAGAAGGCTTAGAGGAGACCTTGTCACCATGTACCAGTACCTAAAGGGTGGCTGTCAAGAGCATGGAGACTCCCTTTTTACAAGGAGTCACATGGGAAAAACAAGGGGGATGGTTGCAAGTTGCTCTTGGTAAGATTCTGATTGGAGTCCAGAAGAAAATTCTTTACAATGAGAACCATTAAACATTGGGATAGTCTCCCAAGGGAAGTGGTGGATTCCCTTACATTAGACAGTTTTAAGACTCAGATTGACAGGGTGTTGAGCCACCTCATTGAAACTGTATTTTTCTATCTTGAAGGGTTGGACTAGATGATCCTTGAGGTCCCTTCCAACCTGGCATTCTATGATTCTATGATATCATATCTATTATTATCATGAGACTTGTGCAGCTCTACGACTGTCAGGGTCAGATTAGGAGCTCTGGAAGTTTAGCTTTGATTTCAAGGGGAGATACTTAGCTAATAATCCTTTGCAGGTTCACACAAGAATGCAGAGGGGAGGCGTCTCTTTGCTGAGGGACTGACAGATTTATTGCCCAGCTCTCTGCCCTTACCGTGGGCTGGGAAGTGGCAGCAGTGGAAGGCTGTTTCCTTGCCTGCAGAAGGCATTAAGCCCTCCCTTGCTGAGAGAAGCAAATTGTGGTGGCTTCCCCCTCCCAGCAGCTCATTTCCCATTGTCCTTCCCCTCTTTTTTCCCCTTCCTGCTATATCATGGCACTTTATATAGTGGCTCTGCTAGCTGCACCCCCAAGATTGCTCTGCTAGAGGCTTCTCTGCTCCGTAAGCAAAACCCATGTAGTCCAGAGCACTGTGATAAGTTTTCAACTTACTGAGCACATCCTGAGCAGATTGTCCTTCTTACTTCAGGGAGATTCTTACAAACAAAATCTCCTGCCTTGTATTTGCAAAAAAGGTCTTCTACAGAGAAGACTCTGCAACTTCACTACCCCAAGCTTGCCAGGTACTAAGATGAGGATGACCCATCCTCCTGGGATATTATATCTGGATTGCACTATATTACAAGGAGATACTTTCTTCCAGTTTTGGACAGGCTTCTTTTTTTTTAGCCCAGATTTTGCAGATTAGCATTTGCAAACAGCACATGCCTTAGATTTGTGTAGTGGCTCCTCCCTTCCTCCGGAGCAGAGCCTTCCTCCCCTCCAGAAGCCTCTTCTGCAGGGGGGGGACTCATTTCTCCTCCTGTCTTTGGCCTGTAGGTTGATATATGTCTCAACCTTGCCCTTGTCTGCACACCTGCCATCCCTCTTTGTCCCCTCTGCCCCTGATGTCTCAGATTTCCTGGCACAGCATGGGACCTGGGAGATTTGGAGCAGGTTTTGTTGGGGCAGAGAGCAGTGTCCTTGAAATCACCCCACAGTTAACGCTGGTGTTGCCACAGGGCTCTGCTTCACCTTGTGCAAGCACTGAGGTTCACCGTGGTCAGCAGTTGCTGATGAGATACATGTTCTGTGCTCCACTGAGTCCCCAGCTCTTTAACCTTGCATATCCTAAGGATAAGAAGTTGTCCTAAAAGAGTCAGGGTGATTGACTTCCCTGCAGGGCAACATTGCATCACTGGTGAGATATGGACAGATGCCATACACATGGGAGGACTGCTCCATCCTTTTACTTCCACCTTCCTGCCTTAATCCAGGAGATGCCCTGGCAGGTGGTCTGCAAGCTCAGACAATCTCTTGGCCTCAATCCACTGCTTGCATAAATTCTGCAAGGAAGTCTGTCAGTACTAAAACACCCAATAAAAGAATTTGTAGCCAATTCCTTTGCTCTCTGATGTAATAGTTAAAATCAGATCATAGTTGACTTTTAAAGGTTTGCCCACTTGATGTTCCTGGGACACGAACTGCCTTCCTTTACAGCTTGCATATTGAGAGCCTCTCATTTGTGGCACTCCCGCATCCCTGCAGGATAAAATTGCTCATTTCTGCTGGGATGGACTTGTAAAGTCCTCTGGAGAATTAGAAATCACTGCCTCTCTTCAGAATTTTGATGTAATGAAAAGAAAGCACTCTGAAAGAAATCCATATGATAAAATGAATAGCCTGAAAGGGCAGAAGGAATCTTTATGCACATCCAGTCTAATTTCCCAAAGAGCACAGCCATTGACTATTGTATATTAATATCCCTACAAAGATCAACAAGAAAATTCAGCAGCATTTCAGCTTGTCTTTGAAAGAGATGTCCGTTTTACTCCATCAGTTTTGAAAAGGGCATTGCTTAGAGCCAAGAAGTGCATTTTCTTGATTCAGCTACTGCAAAAAAAGAAAAGGAGAGGCAGCCTTCTTCTCACTGCTGATGGCTGAATTTACTTCTTTCTCTGAATTCTGCTGAGTTTAGCCTCCTGTAGGTATTTTTGCTTGATTAACTACTAGGAATTGTTCCTTGGTAATGAAGGATGCTTTGTTGGCAGCATCCTAACCACCACATTCCTGATGGGCCTTTGAACTCAAGGGAAGGCAACACCTTCCTTTTCTGGAAAGAAATTCTCTTGAACAGTGAGGGGCTGAAGGCTCTTTGTGCTTGGAAAGTAGAATATGTTTGATAGGAATGCAACTGTTTGTTTCCAGCCAAAAATCACACCTGTGAGCCTTTGATTCAGGGAATCCTATTGTGATGAAAAAGCCTTTGTAAAATAGCAGCGTGGTCTCCCTCTGAGAAGTAGAAGATTAAATCGTGATCACCCTGCTGTTGACTCAACTGTTAGCAGCTGAAATATTATTTGCTCAACACGCTTAACTCGGTTATGGTTTGCAGAAAGATGCTGTGGTTAGAGAACCTCCAAAACACAACAGAGCCAAGCAGCTTCCCCATTAAAAGAAAATTATTCCTATTTACCAAAGGGAAAATTAAAAGCAGGTTTTCACCAGAAGTTCAAGCCAATCCAGCTCTGCCTGGCTGCCAAAAGGGACAGTTCTGCTTTCCCATCCCACCCCATCCCATCCCCAGCCATGCATTCCTGCCACTGCCACTGTGCCAGGCTAACAGTTGTGAAACCACACTGTGAGGCAGGTCAGCCTGTCAGTCTGGCTGAAAAATGACCAACCAAACTGATCCAACTTGCTGATAGCTGCACAAAGAGTTGTGCTGACACAAGGGAGCAAGAAGGAACATTGGCCAGGGCAGGGAGTACGCAGGACCACACCTTTGTGTGACAACGTGGTCTTAGGTTGGCTTAAACTGATTGTAAACTGTGGGCATAGCTGAAAAGACCAGTGTTGGTCCTGGTCCAGGACAATGAGGTCCCGCTTCCCTCAAAGGGTTTTATAAGCAGAGACCAGAAAATCTTCTGACCAAGGTCAAGAGCCAAGAGCAAGGCTGGTGTTGACTGCAACCAGAGCATGGAGAATGTGGGCTGAGTGTGATGGAACCCAAACCCAGCAGCCCAGCCAGCACCCGAGTGTGGGAGCATGTCACCAGCTCTACACTGCTAAGGCTTGTCATGGTCAGGAGCTGGTTTATGAAATCCTAAACCTTTGCACTCATGCTGCTGTAAGTTGTAAATGCACATAGAATCATAGAATGTTTGAGGCTGGAAGGGACCTCTAGGGGTCATCTTGTCCAACCTCCCTACACAAGCAGGGACATCTCTACCTAGGTCAGGCTGCTCAGAGCCCCATCAAGCCTGACCTTGAATGACTTCAGGGATGGGGCCTCCACCGCCTCTCTGGGCAGCTCATTCCAGTGATCTATCACTCTCATATTAAAGAACTTTTTTCTACTATCCAATCTAAATCTATCCTTTCCTAGCTTAAAACCATTTCTCCTGGTCCTATCATTACAAACCCTTTTGTCCACTCCCATGGACAGGTAGTGATGTATTTGCAGAGAGGGGCACAGAGTCCCCAGACCATTTCTTCTTATTAACTTCCTGTATTCCTGCATGCAGGTGAAATGATGGATTTCCTGGGGCAATAAAGGAGGGGGTAACCCTCTCCCCATTGCTACTACCCCGTGTAACATGCATTTAATGAGTCATGCAGGGGCAACAGTTCTGTTCCCACGGCAGCTGTGTCCTCCCCCAGCATGCACATGATATGGGCTGTTCCTGGCTCAGTGTGGGGATGTCTTTCTCCAGATACTGTTTCTGTGGTCTGCATTCTTGCATGCTTCATAGTGTGGTGGATGCTGTAGTTGGCCTTCAGTTCTGCGGCTGATGTATAGCTCAGCCCCCCATGTGCCACCTGCACAGGAGGGGGTTGGAATGAAGTTGGGGATAAATCACTGGGAAGGAACGTGCCCATTAAGGGGGGACGTGACAAACCCCTGCACTAAGACGTCGTAGGGCTGTGCATGTTGTTTGCATCTTGTGAAAGCAGAGTATTTTTGGATCATATTTCTACTAACGCTGCTGCTGCTGAAAGTTTTTCAAGGCTCTTTGCCTTGTTTCCCTGTTTAAGGCCACCAGAGAATGACAGCCTCTCTGATCTGGGTGTCCAGGGAGTCCAAACCAACAGTGCTGCAGCTGCCCATCCTCCTTGCACTGTACATGTGCATCATTTCCAAATGATAACAAGGAACTTTCCACTTGGCAAATCCCAGGAGAAATATGGGAGCCTTAATCCTGGGCCAGCCAGAGCTGTAGGGACAGGGCTACAACAAGGCAAAGGAACAGGCAGAGTGGTCGAGGCTGAGAAACCTTCCTTCGAGGATCCCACAGCATAAATTCAAGATCAAGTTTATTGTTACAGACCAGCATGACACCGAAAAGGGCAGTCCGTCCTCTCCTCCTTCCTTCCCCACATTGCTGCCCTTATGCTGGCATGAGGACTGGTGCATTTAGGCAGTGACCAAGGACAGGGTGCTGTTAGAGGGTTGCAATGCTGACACTGACTGTGGCAGAGAAGAGCTTCACCCCAACCCACTTTGCTCCTCTCCGAAGTTCACCTCATGGCTTTCACTGCTGGTGCTGATCTAGGGAAAGAGAGCATCCATCCTGCACTGAAGCTGTCCCTCTCTGGAGTTCTCCCTCTTCCCCTAGATCATGAAGATTGCTGTTTCATGGATCATGAGGTCATGTGGGACCCAGATGTTGTCCTTGCCTCGTGCTGTGCTGTGTCGCAGGCGCTGGCATTGCTCTTGGCTGTCCACAGCTCTCCTGCTAAGTGGCCTGACCATGTTTACTATGCAGCTCTGGTTGCTCGTGGGGAGAGGATGAGCAATAGTCTAAATAGTGGGACACACCATGGCAGCTGATTTCAATGCTAATATGTTGAACACTGCTTAGAAGTTTCCACTTTTCTGCAGTCCAAGTTCCCAGTGAGTGGGTTCAAGCCCTCTCCTTGCACTTTTTATTATTGTTCTGAATCCAACCCAAAACTCATTCAGGTTGGACTCCTCAGTGGTTTTCCCCTAACCTGTTCAAAAGGCTCTACTGTTAGACAACTCATGTATTGTTAGAATTGTTAAAGCTGCTTTGATGATAAAGATCTCATCCCTCCTCCCCTGAAAGCTCTGCCAATCTTCAGCAGAAATGAGAACATACAGACTGCTGCCCTTCCACTGCTGACTGGCCCGTCTCTCAGTGTAGGGTTGCAAGAGAGGTTTGGGGGTGATTGCTTCGTGACTCAGGAGGGTCTTTGCAGTCTGACATACCCACATGTCACCGTTGTGTGCAGGGACTTGGTCTGGCAGGTCTCTCTCCAGCCCACCTCTAACTACAGAAGATCACCAGCCTGTTCCTTCCAGCTTGTGAGAAACGACTGGGTTTTCTGCAGGGCTGACTTTCCACTCTACCTTCCACGCCCAAGGCAGAGCTGGGCTTTGGCAGGCTCTGCAGGTTTGGGTAGCCATGAACCTTAGCGTATCTTCTGCGCTTGGTCAGCAGCTCGAGCTCACAGTGGAGCGTGTGCTCTGTGGGAAATGGGGACACTTACTGGAGTGGTTTCAGTTTGGTCAAACTTTCACAACAAGAACAGAGCAGATTGGAAAAGTCTTTGTCCATGAGATTATAACAGAGTTAAAGTAAATCACATTTGGGACAAGAGTGCAGTGACCCCTATCTGAGTGGCTAATTAATAGCCAAGAACAGCAGTTATTACACTAGTTAATTTCTTAATAGCCAAGTATCAGTCATGAAAGAAAGATACTTGCCTTCCTGAGACATTCGTCTGACCAGTTTAACATTACGTGACTAATTTTCACTTTTGAGCAGCCCAAGCTGTACATTAACCCAAGTCTGGTTTATGGCATGCCACACTTTTTCCGAAGCGCAGCTCAGTTCCAGTTTTTCAGCACTAATAGACATTTATGATTGCAGAAGTGAAGTTGAAAAATAAACCAGAGACTGAAGAACACTCTTCTCCCTGGAAGTTTGATGACTTGTGGAGGCCAGACAGATTTATGTATTTCCCCTTGTAGAGGTCATGTATTTTTAGCTCACAGATAGTTTTGCAAGATACAGAAGAATCTGGATCACTGGACTTAGACAAAAGTAACTGGAGACTTTTTAAGGTTGATTCTGGTGGCTAAGTCTCTTGCTGTTTTTTTTAAAAATTATTCTAAAAATATTTCTCCTGGTCCTGCATAGAGCTGGGATAGAGGGATAGCAGAGGCTCTCTGGAGTCTGCAGTGGTGAAGGAGTACACCTGAAACTAGGGTATGGGCATCAAAAAACCCACCGAGGAACATGTAAGAGATCCAATGTGTCCCAGAGCCAAAGAGGAGGTGTCTGCTAGGGGACCCCAATGGGGGAGGTTTGCATTCGCCAGGGTGTAAAGGGTTGCATGGGGTGCTGTAAAAGCGTGAGGAGCAGGAGGCAAAGATGCTTTTGCTTTGAGTTTTACAGCCAAGATCCCAGATGCTAATGCAGGAAAGGGTGTTGTATGACTGTGTGAGCAAAGATGTTGGGGAACCTGGAAAAGGAGTGGAGGTGATGGCTGTGTGGGAGGCTGATGGGCTTGTACATGTGGCATGTTTGAATATCACATGGGAAATGCAAAGCAGGACTAAGAGTTGTAACCCAGATGACAGGGCTGGGCAGGAATGTCCTCTCCCCACCTTCTGCTCCATCCCAGTTTACTTAGGAAAGCCTGGAAGTCACTGAAGGTGGCGGAGGACACATTTCTAGATGGAAAGCTCTGCTTGGTGAATGCTAGTGGTATCTACACACATGTAGTGCAAAGCATTGCATCTCAAGAAGTTCATGTCCTGTCATGTACTGTCCACAGAGGCCATTCTGTGGACACAAACAACACTGAAATGCTGTTTGACCCAAGTGACAGCTGAATTGCTGTGTCACTTGAGGCCTCTAGTGTGCCGTGTGTCTTGGTGAGAAGTCCAGAAAATAATGAAGATTCAGGCTGGGAGCATTCTCCAGTGAAGTTGGCTGTGGTGTCTACTTCTGCCCTTATGTTGCCCTGTAGAGCACGGGTGTATATATAGTGCATATATGTGTGGTGTGACTATATAGTGCGTATATTCACAGGATGAGCTTCTCCCTCCCTTTGCAGCCTGCCAGGTCACGTGCACCCACGCTCACATCCAACTGTGTGATGAAAGTTGCTTTTGGATGAGCCTTTGGGCTGCTCTGATCTACCTTGGGAGCTGCAGTGATCCCTCATAATTCCTGGGCAATGCTGTCAGCATCCTTTCCACCCCACAGGACAGAGGGGACAGTGTGCTCAGTGGGACATTCATCCCACATCCCAGCCGGCCCATCCTGGCATGGAGGCTTCCCAGGTAAAGGGGCATGTGAGGCTGGATGATGATGTGCAGGGACCCAAAGAGCCTCCCTGCCCCTTCTCAGCTTCCTTGCAGGACACGTGCATGTAGCATCCTCTGTCATCCCAGCAGCACATTATTTCCTTCCATTGCTGTAACCCGAGGGAGATCAGCTGAGTGTTACAATGGGACAAATGAGAAGAAAAAAAAATCTCAGCTGTTCCCCTGCTGTGCTGGAGCACAGGAACAGCTGTGAGTGGGTTTAGCTCCTACCTTCTGGAAAAGGACTTACTGGGAAACGATAAACATTCCCCAGCACTTTAAAAGCCATCATGAGGCAGTCAGGGGGAGAGGCAGCGCTGCAGACTAAGCTTTGCCTTTATAATCAGATTATCTGCAGGATTTCTCTAACAAAGGCAACACGAGCACAATACCTGTGCTGCATCAGCCACCCACACGCACCTGACCTTGGGGTGGACACTTGTCTGTGGGTGACTTGTAGGTCAGGGGAAACTCTAAGATCTTAATTCCTGGCAATGAGAATATGACTGGTTTCACTGGACGTGTTCCTGTGCAACTTGGTCTAGGTGATCCTGCTCCAGTGGGGAAATTGGACTAGATGATCTTTCAAGGTCCCTTCCAATCCCTAACATTCTGTGACTCTGTGACTTTTCTAACAAAAAAATCCCCTTTTCTTGAAAGTGTTGCCTCCGCCTGTAATTCTCTGGAGCCTCAGAATTCTCCGGAGCCTCAGAATTCTCCATCAAACTGAGAAGTGAAACCCTGCTCCCCCGCACCCATTTCCTCCCTTTTAATAAGGGCATGAAGGGCTGGAAGGAGAAGGGAAAATGTACAAGCAAATGTTTGTTTGCTTCTAAAATAAACTCCAATTAAGAAACAAGAGAGAGAACTGCAGCTTTCCCACCCTCTGCTTCCCCTGCCTCACCAGTTCTGCTGGAAGGGACCCCTCATACCCAAATACCCAAATTATCTCTGCTAATCCAGTAAATCCACTTGTGCAACAGGGCTAAAGGCAGTTTGCTGCCCGTCTATGGTGGGTTTGTGGATTGTATCCCTGCTTGGATGCTATGCCACACATCTCCAGTGCTTCCTGCATCAAACACAGGAGCATCGTGATCTGACCAGCACCTGTATCCCTCTGTTTCTGCATCTTTCATGTTCCTTCACTTCACTGTCACAGTTAATGTTCTGAGATCTCCAGATTGCAGATGGTATGGGAGGTCTGACCCCTGCAAAAGCCCGGGAGCAGCAGTGTGAGGGGGCTTTTAGAGAAGGAAGAGGAATGAAAGGTGTAAGTGGGTCCGAGGGTGTCCCAGAGCACCCCTTACTCCCAGGAAGAGGGGGGCTCCCGAAAGGCTCCTCACTGTAGATCTCTCCTGTGAGTTTGGAGAATCATCTGCAATATGCTGGGATATCAGAGTCCTGAGATTAGGCAGGTATGATCCTGATACGTGACCTTGTCCTGTCCTGGGTGGTTGGCAGCTGGCTTTAACCACAGAAATGAGCAACTTCTGCTTTCTCAATATTTATTGCAAAGCCCTTTTCAGGGTTGCACGGCTTGGCCTCACGTTCCAGTCATCTGGCAGTATTGCTGCATGAAGTGTAAATATATAAACAAGGATTTGATGAAGGTTTCCTTTCTTTCCATCTTCCTCCTCCCCCTTTGCTTTCAACTCTGTTGCTTGCTTTAGGTAAACTTGCTAGCCTGTCTTCACTAGGTATGGGAGATCGTGTGTCCTTTAACTGTAGCAGGTATGATGACAACCTGTCCTCTTCAGGCTAGCATGAACATTTGCTGTAAATAAGGCTGAATTTCATTTTATGTTAGTGCCTAATTAAAGGCATATGATAAACTGCTTCACTCCTGAAGTCTGTGAGCTCTCCTGACTTGGTCAGTGTCCAAGTACATCCAGCAAATCCTGTTCCACAGGTGATATAAATCTTGGCACATGCAAGATGCCAGCACAGGAACAATTTCTTGTGCCTTGGCCCTTCCAGCTGGCATTACCTCAACTGCAAATATATGAAGGATATAAACATGGAGAGGCACAAAAGGGTGATTTCAGCTGATATGATGGCTGTGCCAAGCAGGGCTCAGTAATAACATCCAGCAGCATCTTTGAGGGTGACAGAGCCCTGGAGAGGTTGTGGAGTTTCCTTCTCTGGACATATTCAAAATCTGCTTGGACACGTTCCTGTGTAACCTGCTCTAGGCAAACCTGCTTTAGCAGGGGGGTTGGACTAGATGATCTCCAGAGGTCCCTTCCAACCCCTACCTTTCTGTGATTCTGTGATTGACTCTGTGATTCCCTGTGCACCAAAGCTGAGGTCACTAACACACAGCAAGGGTGAGGAGATGGGGGCATATACTTAATACAGGAAATTATGTTCTAGGGTGTGCTCATTAAATATCCAGTCTCTCAAATACAGCCACGCACTGGCAGGGTCACCAGAAGTGATGTGGGATCCAATGGAACTTGAAGGAAACAGTCTCCAGAAACTAAACATCCCCAGAATAAGACTTTAGGCAAATTTCAGTGGAAGTAAAAAGAAAAGTGTCGTGCAAATATTCCATGAGACACATACACCTAAAGAAAAAAAACATAGCATTTTCAATTTTGCATTCTGAGAGTCAAAGGAACACTAGCAGGTAGCCAGTCTGTTAGTGATGAATGTTGTTGTTCTCCAGAGACTAAAGACCCTCACCCAGCTGTTGGTGGGAAGCTCAGCTTGTGCAGGAGTTCAGCCTTAGGGACAGAGAGTGCACAACCTCCTCTAGTGGTCTGCTTCCTGGGGCAGAGCTCCAGGAATGCACACGTGGCGAGCAGCTGCACCAGCTTTGCTACCTCATGGTCAAGCTCTGGTGAAACCAGATGAGGCTGTTATCACTGAAAAGTTTATTGCTTCTAAAATATCTTGATGAGGATCACTTCCCTTGGGAGGTGACACCTTTTCTCCCCTAATTTGGGCTGATGTAGGCCATGGAGCTTCACCAGGCCCTATAAAGGTCTATTCAGCAGGACAGGAGTTGACCAACCCTGGGAAAAGTGGGAAAAGAGAATGTACTTGAATTGGCTGTTTATGTTCAAATGCTTCCCAATGACCCCCGCTGTGTTCCCTAAGTGATTCATTTCTCTTCTTTCCAAGCAGAGAATTGTAACTATTTGGGGATAGAAAACATGTTTCTAAGAAGATGAATCAACTTATAACGGCTATCAATAAAGACTTATTGAATGTGAAGTGGGAATCAGTGCCTGGGGACATAGATGGAAGCCTGCATGACTTGTTCTTTGTGAAAAATTTGTGCAAAAACTGTTATTGTGATAAACATGATCTATTTTTGTGTCCTCTGTATAGAAAAGTATCTGTGTATCTGCAATGTGCAGGTAGAGAGACCTACATCATCCCTCTGCCCATGACCAGCTCCCATCTTAAGCTCCCTCTTCCTTCTGCCCAGAAACTTGTGAAACTCCTGCACTGACATTTTGCTACCAGTTTTTGGATAGATGTCCTCTGCTCAGCCTCTTTCTTTATGCAGACAAAGCTTCTCCCAGGTTCCTCAGTGGCATATCTCTGGCCATATCTCATGGCCCCATTTTGCTTGAGCTGTTTTCCATGTGTAACACAGTGGGTTTCACGTCTTCTCTTTGGCACTGGATGGACTCACTGTCAATTTTTGTGAGCTTTATCCTCCTTTTCTGATTTGGGGAGAATTCAACACAGTGCTGTAAATGTCTTAGGAAAGTGATATAAAGGGATTTCTCTTTTGCACAAATACTAGGCAATACTTTCCATTGTAGCCTCCTGTCTCCTTAACTTCCCAAAGTAATGACATGTAGCTTTAATCTCTCCAATTCCTTCTACTCTCTTCATGGCTTCAACCACTCTATCATTATTAAAAACCTGGCGATGATTTTCTATTTTTTGACAAAAAAGATGGAGACTGCAATATGATCCCAAGCTGAGACATTAAGTGAAGTGCTTGAGAGGCCCTTTTTATCTTGAGGTGGAATTAAAATTTGTTGATGCATCCAGTGCTTTTTAATACAATCAAGAGGCTTAGAGAGAGCCAAAGTGAAGCTTTTATTTCAACTGGAAAGTGGTTTCTGCCCAAAGAAGTTGTGAGAAAATGTTTCTGTAAGGAGACAAAGAGGTTTTCCAGGCAGAAAGTACAAAAGCTGTTTACAGAGGCTTCAACATTTGATCACAAAACCCAGGGCAAGGCTGGAGAGAGCTGGTGACAAAGCATTCTTGCCTGAGGAAAACCAGCAAGAGGGATAGAGCTACAGGAGGAGATCAGGCAGGACCAGTTTGACCGGCTTTAAACCCCCTAAAATGCCTCCTCTCTTTGTAAAAAGCCTTTCTACCATAAAGATGACACTTTGCAGTGCTGACTTTGCCACTAACCTTGTAACTCTGCCAGCCAAAAAAGAAATGAGGTGAGGAGTGAATCCTCTCAAAATCAAAAAACTCCCTCCAAATATAATTTTGATAAACACTATTTATTTCTACACATGCATATAACGGTATATTAATAAGAGGAGAAGGAAGCCAACAAGAGTTCAGGAAATTCCCCAGTGACTTGCTATTGATTTTATGCAGAAAGAGCTCAGATCTCCCAGCAATGGCCAGCATCATGCAACCCATATCACATCTGGAAGCTTCTTCTAGAGCTGAAAACCCCGAGCCAAGAGCAGCCTCTGGCTCCCACATGCTTTTGGGCTGTGTGACTTGCATTGTTTAAAGAAAAATGTGCCTGCCTTAGACCCACATCCTAAATTAAAGATGAGAGGAATCTCTTCTTCTCAAGAACTTCTGACCTGGGTGAGGGATGGATGGCATGTGGCCCAGTAGCTGTTTTCTGACCTTGAGGTGTGGTTGGAGCCTTTGGAGAGGACAACACATGGGAGTTAGTGTTGGTGGCAGAGTGCATACACAGTGCCTTCAGAGCAATCTGTCCTACCATGAGACCGCATGGTCAGCCACTACAAAGGCTGAATGTAAGAATGAAGATGGCCACATTGGTCTCAGATGATGGGACAAAGAGTCCCTGAAAAAGAGAGGTGTAAGGAGGTGTCACTGCCGGCACCAGCTGAAAAGGAAAGGTCAGGAAATACCACAGGACTTCTACTGCTCCAAAATGGACTGGAGACCTCTGAGAGGAGGAGATGGGTGACTAGGTAGACCAGTGCTCATTCTTGGTTGAGACAGCTGGTGGAATTGGTGGCCTCTGGTGGGTATCATGACAGGGATGTAGTCCTTAAGTGCTTCCCAAAAGAAGCTAAAGAGCCAGCTGACATAGCTGGGAGACAAAGTCAATGGCTCATCTCTCCTAAAGCCAGGTTCATTCAGGAGCCTGCCTCTGCATTGTGAAGTCCACCACTTTTGGATAGTCTTCAGCCTAGTCCTCAGTTACTATGAAGGGGTGAAAAATGCTGCAAAGGTAGATAAGGTAGAGGGTCCTGATGCTGATAACTTCTTATAAGCTAGTGAGCAAAGCAACAGTCATGGTGTCTCTCCTCTTCTTCACATGTGTTTGCTCCTCTGATTTCTGCATGTGTTAGCATTTTGTCAGACTCACTTGTCAAGGCTCATTAGTTTTCTTCATGTGAAGTCAAAGCAGAGAGTATTTCCTAAAAAATTTCAAGACTTTTTTGTTGAGGGAGTAAGATGGGAATTCTTTTCATTTATATCATAGCAATAATATCATTTATATGCATAGCAATAAACATTTTTGAGGATCTCGCTAAAGCCAGTTGTAGCCCTGACCAAATGAAGTTCTTATATAAGAGTTTATCAAGGTTAATCATACAAACAGTGTTAGTCTGGATGGGTTAGAGATACTCCATTCTCCATCACTTTGAAGGTAGGGATTACATCTGACACCCAGAATGAGACTGTTCCTACACCTTTTGTTTGTCTGTGGCACCCTGAGCAGCACATTCCCACGGGTTTATAGGCATTTCCTAGGAAATTGGTAGGTTAAGCCCTTTTGGTGCTTTTTTGACCCCTTAAGGGTCTGAAATTCAGCTACAGTGACACCAACTAATAGTGAACTCCAATGGGGCATCTGCATTTTGGTGATCCAGGGGTTCCAGCAGTTCAGTTGGCTGTCACAAAACCCAGCTCCAGAGCACTCCACTGGAGTCTGCTCCAGACTTCACCTGAATGACGCAGAAAATCCAGGCAGACAGATCTGGTTAGGTAGGTTTCCTACCCATCTCTTCATCCTTCCTTCCATTCAGAGAGTGTGGCCAAAGGAAATGGCTGATGCTGTGCCTCACCTACTGGGTCCTGGATTAGGGAGACTGGTTTGGCTTTTGTCACCTGTTGTGTGGTCCCTGTGAGCAGTTTCAAGTTTGCAAGAACAATTCACAGACTATTGTAAATTATTTGAAGCTCAGTGTGGTGATGACCATGCTGTAAATGTGGGATCCGAATTGACATTCACAGTGGCAACATCCTGCCACTTTGAGGAGAATGTCCATGAAGGGGATACTTGGAGCTTGTGCCTGTGTCAGTTGTTAGGGCTTTGGCCAGAAAGTCCTTTCTCAGGAGGAGTAATTCTGTCAATTGTCAGAGAAGGATGTGGACATTTTGAGGGCAGCCACTCATCTCCAGGCGTTTGTGTGAAAGGGAAGTGGGGTTCTTGTGCTGGGATTTAGGAGAGCCTGGGAGCGGAAGCTGGGAAGCGTGGGTGGGTGTGATGTCCCCCATGGCTTGTCCAGCCTGAAGAAAACCATCTGTCAGATCAAGTGGTCTCTGCTGGCCTGGTGGGCAGTTAAAAGACATGGCAGACAGCACGCATGTGAACACCCATCCTCCAGCCTTCCCATGCATCCTGTTATCAATGGCTTTTTTAAGATCCCACAGCTCTCTCCAAGGTTTGCTTTTATCCCTGGAGACTTGGTGGGTTTTGTTCTGTCAGGGACCAAGAGATGCAGTCTATGTCAGAGAGAGACAAAGGCAGATTTTCTGCCAAGAGGAAAATTGTAGCCTGCCTGTGAGCAACACTAGCACCTCAGAAAGAGGTGGTGATCAAAGCTAAAAGTCTGGACAGAGTTATAGTCCTCATATCATCTCTCCGCTTCCCCTTGACATGGACTTGGAGAGAAGAATTAGGAAGGTTTGGTGAAGTTCAGGACTCATGGATTGTGACTCATCTACCACTTACCACATCCTCGGGCTTCCTTTTCAACATATATTATCTGGGTGTCCCTTCCAGAGTTGGATGACATCTCAGGAATGCATTGAACACACATGTCCTGGCATACAAAGTGGAGTCCTGTGTCCTAGGGAGGTGTCTAGGAGCCACCAGGAGCCACACATGAGGTGTGACTGCAAGTCTGAATTTATCTAGCCCCAGCTGTCAGCCTCTGAATCTTATCAGGTCTTTGTCCACGAGAGTGAAATATCTCCAAATCTGATCTGGGGAGAGGGGCACAGCCCTTATCCCTTGAGTGGAAGAGTGGATGTTGTTACCACATCCCATGGAGTCAAGGAGCAACCCCAATGGAGCAAGGAAATGACTTGGGAGTGAAAATAAACCTCTCTAATGCTCCCCACCCAGTGAACCCTGTGCAAGCCATATTTTTCCCAGGCATTTGTCTCTCCGACCAGCCTCTTCTCCATCTTTTAATAGGGCTGAACAGAACAACTAAGTTTTATACTGCAAGTCTTGTTTTCAGAATACTTTTTAAACCCTCTTTTTCACATCCTTCTTGATGGGTAGGAACAGAAAGACCTAAGACAGGATGACCCTAAGAGTCACCTTAGAAATATGATTCACAAGAGCAGCATCACTTTCCATTCTCTATTGCCTGGTCCTGTAAATCTACAGACCCCACCAGCCCCTGCATGGTGTGTGCAGTTCAGGATAAGATGCCCATTTCCCCCAGCATTGCTTGGCTGAAGTCTTCAAGGTGGACAATGCCATTGAGCTGAACTCCAGCTGCTGCTTCAGGAAAGACATTTTTACTAGGCTGCATCTCCCAGAGGTGCTAAGGCCAGATTTTGTTTTGCTTCTGAAAAACCAGAGTATGTTCACCTACACATTTCAATGGGCAGCCTTGCAGCTGTCCTGCTGTGTGCACAGGGACCATCACACAGGCTCTAGCAGGTCTGAAGCAGGAAGCACAGGGAAGGGTTCTTTACCCTATAACCTCCCAGAGCTCTGTGCTGCAGACCAGTACCATACACCCATGCTAATGCACAGGGAAAGGATCATCTAGATAACGTCTCAGGCTCAAATAAACTTCTGAGAGCCAAAGCAAAGGAAGCCCCCCGTCTAGGCATGATCCTGGGTCTGTCACTAGAAGGTCTCCTTCAACATCAGGTTTGGATTTAACTCACAGTTATAAGAGTCAGCTGAAGATGCTTCTTCCCCAAGCAGAGCACTTCCAGCCTCTATCTCTCTGTGAGGCCAGCTCATCAGGGGCACAGGGCTCTGCTTCCCAGGGCTCTCCCTTTATGTGAAACCTCTGCCCAAATTTTGAATGAGTTGCAGCTGTGCTACAGGAGAGGGATGGAGATGGTGAGTGCCTGTTGGATAGGTTCCCAAATAACTCTCAGATGAGAAGGGTGCCACTGAATTTAAACCAGTCATGGTGGTGGGAAACCAGAGGTCACTTATTAGAGGAGGTGGGTCAGGAGAGGAGAGGGGAGAGCTAAATGGCCAAGTCTTGGCATGAGAGACGTGCACCCTGCTGCCAGAACCATGGTCTGCTCTCAGCCATATGATGACTTCTCTGCAGGGTGATACAGCTGCACAGTCTGCTGGGCCAAGCACAGACACAGCAAGATCAGCTGTGATTATTACAGCCCAAACTGCACAATGGAATAAGCTGATTGTGTAGTTTGTCTCTATGTCATAGTTGGCGTGGGAAGCCAATGCACACATTTCTAAGGATTATGGTCCAGAAATATAGCTATTATAAATCCTCTTATCTATCCCAGAAGGCCCGTAAGAAAACCTTTTCTTTTTATCTTGGAAGTGCTGAAATATGTATGAAATGTTGCTTGCCCTGTACGCCCATAAATATGGCTCTTGCCTATCACTGTGCTTTCATTCAGGACATTATTTCATCCCCTTGGCATGTTATTACCCACACCATCCCTTCCTTATCAGCCCATTCCTAACAGGGAGGAGCACTCGGGTACTGCTTGTCCCCCTTCATTTTCTGATCCATTTGGGTTGGGCACACAACCCCAGTTTTAGATTAAGCATGTGACCCTCTCTGCAAGGTGACACACAGAGCTTAGTGCTTGCAGCCTCCAGGGGCTTTGCTCTGCTGGAAAAGTTTACCTGGGACCCAAGCCAGGGTAAACCTTCACTTGGTGTGAGCACTGGGGATATGTCATCCTCCTTTCTCTCAAAGGGTCCTTGGTAGCTGGCAATGAGAAGACATTCACAGCACTTACTGGACAGCGAGTATGTTACTCCAAGTAGCTTCTCTCCTGGCTTCCCTTCACTACCTGAGGCAGCTGCTTTTCTGATGATAGATGCAAAAATGTATTTATTCTGCAAAAATCAGAAAAGTGAAGGTCTCCCCTCCAATCGCCCAGCAGCTCCTGATTAATAAATTGCTCTTAACTCCCACCAGCACTCTGATCCCACTAATGGTGGAACACAAATGACATGTGAAGTAGCCATAGAAAACAAGGATGGGAAAATGTTTTCCCAACAGAACAACACATTGGGACTAGGTCACTTTGCCCCATGATCCCAGGAGGTGCATGGAGAAAGTCATGCAAGACTGTGCTGCTGAGTCCTAAAAAGATTTCACAATAGCTTTTTGGTGACAAATGCATGGATGTGCGCTCGCATGTCATCAGCTTTACCAAGAATTACTCATTCTTGTAGATGCTGTTAAAGCTGCACCTCCAGCTACCTCTATATAGAGAGATATATTTATGTATCAGCAGGAGTGGGAAGCACAAAGGCACTTCTTGCTGTGGCTACCATGATGGCATGATCTTAACGATCCTAGACACAACCTAGACAGAAGATTTTCTTTGCTTGGGATGTTCTGATGCATCCAGCTGGAGTATTTGCAGAGGCTGGTGCCTGGTGCAGCACCAGTGCTAGTGCACAGCAGGTACAAAGTGTTACTTTTAATGGATAAATAACAGACTGTAAATAATATTGACTTCCCTGGTTACTGCTCTGATTTAAACACTTTGTTGCTGGGCACTGCATCTGGCTCTAAGAGATATTATTTCTTTGGTACAGTATAAGTTGAAATTTTTCCTTACAATGAGGACAGGCAGGTGCACATGGTGCATCCCCACATGCTCCAGTCAGCTCAGGGACAGTCTGAGCTGCACATGGTTTCTGTGTGTTCAGGAACCCCTGTCTGGCTCCCCTCCTCATAGTTGTGCAGCTGCCCCACATGAAGCCACCCATCCTTTGTATCCTTTCTACTGCCCTTCTCTGAACCTTTTCCAATCCCATTAAAAGTATATAAAATGGAAATGTTCTTCAGTTCCCTCATAAAAAGGAAATACTCTGTCAGTCTGAGATACTTAAGTCTGATTAAACCTTGCCAGGAGAAGGTGGTGACTCTATTTAGTAGTAGGCCACATTTGTTTGGATGTTAAATCTACTTGCAACTTTGATCTTACATCTTGCAACTACTATAAATGCCTCCCTTACCAAACCAACCAAATCCTGAACACATTCAGTGTTGGGGCATCCACAACTTCCCTGGGCAACCTGTTCCAGTGACTCACCATCCTTAGAGTGAAAAACTTCTTCCTAATTTCTAATCTAAATCTCCCCTCTTCCAGATTAAGTCCATTATCCCTCATCCTATCACTACAAGCCCTTGTAAAAAGTCTCCCCCCAGCTTCCCTGTAGGCCCAAGGTATAGAGAAGGTTCAAATTGCAGCAAATTAAAGGTGTTGTCAACAAGGTGGGGAGGCAGCTATCGGGCAGCTGCTTGGGGATGACAGATGTGGGGGAGTGAAATGGAGGGGGACATGCAAGACCTTTGCCTGCAGATAGTGTGGCTCCCTGCCTGTCATTTACCTCACCCAGACACCATCAGCTTTAGTCTAGTCAGGTCACTGTGGTCAAGAAATGGTACAGCAGGGAAAACCCAGAGCAGACATAGCAGTGGAAAGCCAGGGAGACAGCAGAACCTGGTGGATCCATGTCCCAGCAGCATTCCCTGCTCTTCCTCTCTGTCCTTGCTGTTTCCAGCTCCTCCCCTCCACCCCCATGATTCCCACTCTCCCTTCTCTCCCCTCCCTGCTCTGCCTCACTAAACTGGATTTCCTAAGCCATGCAGGGCTTAATTCTCATTCATGGTCATGTTTCCTGACTGCAAGATTATAAACAAGCCTCCAAGCGGATGTGAACATGGGGTCCTTGCCCCCCATACAGTTGCTTTGTGTAGTTTCTGCCAAAACAATGCTGAATAGCATCAAACCATTCACTGACCCGTCACTCGAGAGGCTGTTGTTGTCAGCAGGTTCTCCATAACCGCCTCATCCATCCTCCCGCTCCACATGGTGGCTTGGGCCTGTGACAGGTTTGCAATCCACACTGCATTTTTAATGAGCCTGTCCTCCTTCTTTGGACGTCAAAGGCATTGTTCTGAAAGTCAATCTCAGCCTCTGACCTCTCCGAGCTTCCCTCTTATATTTAATCTGGAAATACTACCCTGAAAGACGAATATGATCTCCTGCACGCTTTATGCACTGGCAGCAACCCCATCTCGTGCCAGCAGCTTCGTGGCATCTTGCCATTGCCAGCACCAAGTCCTCTGGACTACATTGTTCACGCTCATGCCCATGGCCAGCTCACCACTGAGCATCCCAACAGAGGTATGTGCACGGTGTAGAGCCTGCAGGAGGGCTGGTGGTCTTCTACTTGTGGGTGGAAACTGAGGCATGGAGAGATGGAATTGTGTGAGCAGGAGGGGATGAAGCCCAGTTCTCAGGCTGACCATTGGGCCACGCTGTGGTGAGCAAAACACGTTGATATGATGCGTGATCCATGCTACAGCCTTTTGCAGTCGCTGCTAAGAAAACTCTGCTGATGGTAATTTTGTCCATCTTGACAGAGCAGATGAAATCACAGTTTCTTGATTAATATCTGCTTGGCTATATTTGCTACACGAGGTCAAGCTGTCTGTGCCATTGACTGTAATGAAGCAAAATAAAGCAAAAAAGGCACTTGGTATTTTAAGTACAAGAAAACTACACCAAGGAAGGGTTACAGGCTGTTACCAAAGCTGCTCTGAGTTCCCCAGAACAACATTCATCTTTCAGCCTGGCATCACGAAACCTGCTTCCATCGTGCACTCAAACCTCTGTCCAGATTTCTTGAACGTGTCCCTCCTTTTGCCCTTTTAAATCACATAGACATTTCTGGCAGGGCATTTGAAGTGCTGGGGCCTGGGTTGTGGGCTTTGAGTTGGAGTTGACCTATGGATGAGTCACAACCCAGCAGTGTGTCTTGTTCCCCAAGTGGGTCCCCAAGGCCCCAGAGGCAGAACCTGGCCCCCCTGTGTGAGGCCCTGCCTTCCCCCAGGTGATCATGGTTGGGGTGATGGGTGAGGCTAGAGCCATGTCAACCAGGAACTGACCAGTTTGAAAGAAGAAACAAGGAGCTGATCAGTTGCTTGAAGAGAGTTCCTGTTGGGGCCAGTTGGAGGAACTTCTTGTTGGGGGCAGCTTGCTGAGCTCTCTCAGTGCTGTGTTCCCCCTTGGTTGATTTGAGACAGAGAAGAGCAGACAAATGAAGAATAAAAGCTGAAGGTATGCTGAGGGGAGGTTGCGGAGTTTGGTGTTGGCCTGAGGAAGAAGACAGCTAGCAGCACAGCATTACACCAAGAGACCTGAAAGTGCTGAAAGAAAAATCTTAATTTCTGCTTCTCTTCAATTACAGCCCATTATGGTAACTGCAGACCGGTTTTCACTGTATCTGGTTGCAGTCTTGGAGAGTCGCAAAGCTCCATCCATGTAGCATCTGTTCAGTGCAAAACTGATTTATGTCACAGTTTAGAATCATGGAATCATTTAGGTTTGAAAAGGCCCTTAAGATCATCAAGTCCACCCATTAACCCAGCATTGCCAAGTCACCACTAAATCATGTTCTTCAGCACCACACACCTTTTAAATACCTCCAGGGATGGAGACTTCACCACTTCCCTGAGCAGCCCATTCCAGTGCTTGACAACCCTTTTGGGGAAGAAATATTTCCTAATATCCAATCTAGACCTCCACTGGTGCAACTTGAGGCCGTTTCCTCTTGTCTTATCCCTTGTTACTTGGGAGAAGAGATTGACCCTCACCTTGCTACAACCTTCTTTCAGGTAGAGAGTGAGAAGGTCTCCCCTGAGCCTCCTTTTCTCCTGGTTAAACAGCCCCAGTTCTCTCATCCAGTCCTTGTAAGACTTGTTCTCTAGACCCTTCACCAGTTTTGTTGCCCTTCTTTGGACACACTCCATCACCTCAATGTCCTTATAGTGAGGAGCCCAAAACTAAACAGTATTCTGATTACTTATATTACTCTCGTTTCTTATATAAACCCATTTACAGAAAATACAGGGTTCCTTCTCTTAACGAAACTTTGGGAGATGACAAGTCAGAAGTTTAGCTGTGACCAGATTTTTCCTCTGAACACTGAAGACACTTCCCAAGAGGCAAAGTCTCAGAAGAACAAACAGTTCTGCCTTTCACTTTGTTCTGCATTTGGCATCAACAGGATTTTCAAATGAATGGAGTCAGTATTTTAATAAGGAAAAGTTTAGTAATTCTAGTAAAACATCGTTTCTCTTCTGAAATGGACAGAGAAGCTTAATGTCTTCAGCTGGAGCATTGGACAGTCAACATTGGATTTTAGTGTCAAGATTAAATCTTGGGTTTTCATCTCCAGCCAGCTCTACCATTCACAGGCTGGGTGAGTTTTGTGAGGGTTCACATGATTTCTGAGCTTCACATTCTCCATCTGCACTAGTGGCATTATGGGGAAGCGATGTCTGACACAGGGCTGTTGGGAGGCTTCCTTTCATGCCCAGCATGAATTACAAGACTGTTTCATGAAAGATGTTTTTGATGTAATTCATGTTTCTATTTGGTATTAGTTCCTTTCAAAATTTTCTGTCTCTTTTTGACAAGCAGTTTAATGGTTTGCATTTTCTCTATTTTTTTTTTCTGCTTTCCTTTGGGAAATGCAACCTAAAAGGAAGAAGATGAAGAAGAAGAAGAAGAGGTGTCACAGAAGGAGCTGGATTTGACAGGCTTGGAGAATGAACCCTTACCAGGTATCAGTGTCATGCAGAACTTACATCCAATCTCTGGTGCAAATTAAAGCCTTTCATTTCTAAATTGGGATGATAATGTGATGACATTCAGACCATGGCAAGTCTGTGATAACAGACTTGAGACTTGGTGCATGCCTATTATAGCTTGTCTGTCATCTTGGGATTTCTTTTAATTTGTTAACACAGTGGTTCTATGGGACAGGCATTTGCAGCTAATGCAATTAAAAATGGCTTTGACCTCATCTCTTGATGATAGTGACTACAGGTACATGCAGTATTTCAACTCTCCTTCAGCCCATGCACTGTAGAGACATGTTCTTACAGCATGAATGAAGAGGAATTTGTCTGTCTCCTCCATTCTCTTTTTGCTAACAAGAAACAATGGGCCATGAAATCTCTCTGTAAAGGTTTGGATACGAATCACAGCCAGGCTGAAGGTCGTTAACTCCAGTTTGGTAGATCTGGCTGTTAAAATCATTGGCAGTTCCCAAAACCTCTATTAAAAAGGTAACTAGCAGCAGCTGTTCCTCACCACTCAGAGCCTGTTTCAGTGGGAAGTTCCTCCTTCTCCTACTCTTTCCTGTCCAGAATTGTTTTGAGGAGTCTCATGCACATCCTGCTCCCAGACATGTGGCAGAGGAAGAGGACAACAGGTATTCCCTAAAAAGAGAAGACTTCAGGTCTGCTAAGAGAGCATCCATCATCAGTATTGCTTTATCAGGTCTAGCTGTTGCATCCACTTTATAGACTCAAAGCTCAAAGGGGTGGTTAATCTGGTCCTGTGATCAGACTGTATTTAAATTTGGGGCGATTTGGTTAAACCATATCAATTCTGTTAGTCACACTTGACATAGGAGTTGACTGGGTGGAATGAGGTTCCAGTGAAATGCCCTCATCTTCTGAGACATGGACCCCACCTGCCAGCAGTGAGAGGGGTGAAATCCCATGTAAGGATGATATCAGATGGGCACAGCTGTGACCATCCATGTTTCTTGCACAGATGTGTGTTATCAGGGATTCCCATCATCTTTACAAGTGCTGAGCACACCTTGATGCCATGGGAGCTCCATGAATGAGGTTGGACCCAGAGGTATTACATCTTACCCCTGCAGCTTTTTAGATAAGTCAGGAAACAGGAGGCCAGCACCAGTTTCAGATGTGTAGGGTCATCACTTTTCCCTCCCTTCCTGGTTTACCGTGAGCAGAGCAATAAAATAGAATGTTCTCAGCAAATCTGTGGTTATAGATTGAAGCGAGGCCAGCATTTAACATAGGCCCACCTGGACAGCAAGTGAGAAATCAGAGCTGGAAAATGATCCTGCAGAAACCTGCCTGGGCATCTATTTAGAGCATTTAAAATTTTCTGGGCAAGTGAATTAATCACTCGGTAACATCCAGTGCTGGAACATACTTGAGCTCTAACCTGAACCCCCAGTTTATTTATGATATTACAAGCCCTTGTGTAAATGGTTGTTAGTGGCTGCAGATGCTGAGATTTAGGATGCTGGGACTGGAGAGGGGAAAATGCCATAGCATTGACTGAGCTGCTGCTGTGGTGGTGCTGCCCACATAGGTTGGGGCAGCTCAGCAGGACAAAGCTGCTGAGGGATGGCATTTGAGCTGATGCAGCTGTGGAAAAAGCATAGGAAAAAAAAAAAAAGCATTAAAAAATTGCTCTGCCATCTTCCCCACTCATGTCAGCGCTGGATCTGCCTGGCCCTGACACAGGGGTTCATATACAACGTCTGTGCCACATCCTGGAGGCAGCGTTGTAAGGAAGCAGCAATGAAACGAAGCGTTTCCACTGATGTAGCTTTTACCCTTCGTCAGTTAGAATCATTCACAAGGTTGCTTTTATTTTGTGTGGCAGAGAAATGAAAGTGAGCCTCCCGGCTCTTGCTTTTGCAATCCAACAGACAAATGAGTGAGCAGAGATGCTCCGAGCAGCACACAGCTCTGGGACTGGTGAGTGAAGAGTCAACTGGAGATCAGTGCTGAGCGGAAGAGTTGCCCTCTGAATTGTGATTTATCTGAATTCCACTAAAGAAAGATACTGAGCAAGACTTCTTTAATTTTCTGAGCCAAGGAATAGCAAATAGTTTCCATGTAAAATCTGAAAAGTTCAGGCATCATTTTGTTATTGTTTTTTAGTGTTGCTCACAGGAATGTGTCATTTGAGAAAATGAAAACCCACATGTTTTCCTGGCTTAAAAACAGGACAATGCCAAAAGAAATGGAGTTTGTGAAGAAAATACTCTTTAAAAAAGCAGCAAAAGGGTGGTTTTTCATAAATATCTGAACAAAACCCAGTTCAGGACCAGCAAGATGCCAAGAGGAACTGCAAGGAGAGACTGAAGCTCCAGAAACCACATTGAGGTCCAGCTGCCATCCACATCTGTCTGCAGATGACTCTGCAGCACAGAACAACCTTTCCCTATCCAGACCTCTGTGAGGTTGGACATGATGCTGGTGTGAAGCTGGTAGGTGAACTGCTGGGTGGCTGTGAAGCTGCTTTCTGTGTCCTCCATGCTGAGGCAGAGGGACTTTTCCCCTTGACGCCTCCTTAGACTTACCTCTAGATAAGGACTACATTAGTATCTGCCATTGCTGTGGTTGCCTGTGACTTGTTACTGGCAAAAAGGGATTAACTCAGCCTCCAGGCAGTACCTGTGTATTGCTGTGGACCCTCCTGGTGGACATGGAGGTCTCAGCAAACTGCAAAGAAGGGAAGGAGGAGTGGAAGAAGGAGCAGCTGGGGTCCACTGCACCCCCAGGCAGAGCCAGAAGAGGAAAGGGTGTTTCACTGCCTGGGGAGTGAAAGGGGAAGGGAAACTCTGCTGCAAATTCCTCATCTTACTGTCTCCCAACCTTGCTGCAGGAGGCCTGCTCCATCTTCACTTGCTGTGCTAGGGCAGGCTGTCACACTGTTCCTCCTCTTGCTCTCTGATGACAGGTCCCTCCTTAGCTCTGTGGCATAAACATCTGTGGCATAGGGATTAGTGCTGAAGGCTTTAGCATAAGCCCTGCCCCATACAAACAGCAAGTTTCAGCAGCCTTCTCACCACCACTTTGCAACTACACCTTCACAAGCCCCATCATTCAGCCCTTCTCCAGGCACAGACACCAGTAGCAATGCTGGCATGGGCTGTCAGTGGCACAGGGATGTGGTGTCTGGGGAAAGGTAAACCCCACAGACCAGCCAAAAACCACCCATCCCTCCTCCACAAACCTTGAAAATAAAGCCAAAGTAGGAAACCAAGGGAAACGAAGGAAAAACAATGTTCTGGCTTCTTGCTAAAGCAAATCCACAGGGTGGCTCCTCTCTTCTTGCAGCCATGGTGTGGTTACACACCACACCATAAATGAACTGGCCACAGTCCAAGCAGAGCAAAAAGCACATTTCTGAGCAGAAATCAGAGAGTTTGCAGGTAACTGGCACATGGATGTAGCTGCAGTAATTTAAAACATTAAGCATTCCAAGTGGACGTGCTCCTCATCTGCTTCTGCACCAGGATTGGAGAGCAAAGATACTTAAATCAACTTATAGCAATAAAGAAGATGGAAATGCCAACACTGGATGATGAGCTGCCCAGTAAGACATGGGCATGTGTTCATTTCTGCTGCCGCCTTCCAGGCCAGCCTGTGCGGCCCGTGACACTAAAGAAAACATGTGCACTGTTGCAAAATGATTTTTTTCAAATGTCTTTCTTAAGCCAGGCCAGACTTGCTCCAATTGCAGCAGGATCAGGCCACAGGTATTTTTAACCAGTGCTGAAGCAACTGCATTGTTGCTCAGCTGCAAAACAGACACGGTTTTCCTGGTTCAGCAGGTCTGTCCTCCACTCATGGCTTTCTGTTGCCCAGAGGATTTCTCCATTAAGCCACAACTTCCTTCTTCAGCTACCAGAGAGTGAACGACTTTGTCATCTGGAACTTTGTTCTTTTGTAAGATAGCAGCTAACACAAGAAAAGCCTAAACTGGCCAAGACATTGGCCAGTTGGCCATACCCTTGGCAAAAAAGCTGCTTGAGCAGAAGTGGAGTAGCAGGTTAAAAAATGACAAGTGGAGCAGGGTCTAAAAAAAGGATTTTGCTGAGGTAACCCAGTGATGCCAAGCAGATTTCAACCAGAAATGGGTTTAGGTCTTGCAAACCAGAAAATGCCCCATGTTTCAGATTTGCCTCCGTTTCACTTCTCCCAGGCACGCATGTGGTTTTCTTGGGGTGTGTGACCGATGATAGAGCTGGTCGTGACCTTGCAACAAGAGCGTGAGGCTGTAGGTAGGAAGATCTAGATTCTGTTTCCATCCCTGTCTCACAGCACCCACATCTTAGAGTCTATGTGTGTTTGCCTCTGCATTGCCATATACAAATGGAAAGCTGAAAAATCGCAGGAAATGCTGGAAATAAAGGGGAAAAAAAAGCGTAGGGTGTCGTGGGGTTTATTACAAGGAACTCCCTCAACATGACATACTCTCCAGCAACAAAAATGGAGTATTTTTTTTCTCAAAACATCAGCAGCATTACAGATACCCTTCCAAACTATGGTCCACTTGTTTACATTGAGATAAAAATAATAGCTTTAAAAAAATTCCTTTCCTGCAGCACAGGATGCAAATATACCTCACACACCTTGAATGTAATTTAAAATAACAATCCAGATGTGACTTGATCCAAAGTACAAATGTCATGTAAGACATCAGAGCTCAGATCTGAGAGCAGATCCTTTCATGTTATTTGGAGGTGAACTATCCCTGACTTGGCCATCCTGAGTGCAGGAGTCTTTATCATAACTCATCTGAAGGTGAACAGACAGAGGCAGGGGTTTCCTTGGCAGCTCCACCACAAGTGCTACCCAAGAGCTGAGGATGTCCCTTTGTAGGGTCTTTTCTCATGCCCTCAGTGGCTGGCATGGAGAAGGTGCAGGGCATGAAGCACCAGCCAACACAGGAGCAAACTGCACTGAGCATCACTTTTCAGCGCACAGATGGTTTGCAGTTTCCCTTTGGTGTGGCTGATAAGCAAGCAGATGTTGGGGGATTTATCTGTGTTTCTTGAAATGGCCAAGTGGAGCTGGGATTCTGGAGGGATTTCTGGTATTTCCTACTTCCAGTCAGGCTAAATATACTTGAGGATGACCTTTATCTGAATATCTTAACTCTACCTCTTCTAATCCTGATGTGAAAAACAAAGCAAAGTGATTCCTGGAAATGTGAAGTTAAAAAAAAGTTGCTGGTCCTTCTATTTTCCATCTCTGGAAAGGGAACGTGGTCATTAAGGGGTTTGGCAGTTCAGCCTGGTTATTATTTTATTCCATACAAATCCAGAGCTCTTTCATTGTGCTCAGTGAAGCTTTCCTCACCTCCTTCTTTTTTAATAGAAAATATAAATCACTTCTTTTTAAATTCCTTTTGGACCACCACGGATCCCTAGCTATCAAAAACGTCTTACTGAAGAATCTAATGCTCTCTGTTAAAATATCAGTATCCATGAAACACAGTCAGCTTAACCTCTGACCATTTAAAGCTTTGGCTTTTAATCATAAAAGTCATTTCCCAAAGCAAATTCCAGGGGAGCAATCTGTTGTCGGCATGGCCTTTAGGTAGCTCTGAACCTTTGGCAGACCTGCTAGATAGAAATCCTCTTCTGGAAGCTCCTCCAAGGAGTTTCCTTCAGCCTTTTGTATATCACAGGTTTTTCCTCTCTAGAATTAGGTCTTCCCCTGTGCTCAGTAGGGAGATCAGACACTTTGCCACTACAGACGTGGCCCAGGTATCTCTCTCTCACTTTGGATTCTCCAGCAGCTCCAAGCAAACAGAGATCTTAGAAAAAGACTTTAAAAAAGAAAACAAAATGAAGTTCCATGTTAAAAATATTACATGCCATGACATCCTTCAGGAAAGCCTGTGTGCAAGGATTCAGATGAACTTTCCTTCTCTGAGTCTGCTTGTGTAAGAAGGGATATTCCTACACCTGTGCTCCTGGAGAGTGGGACTTTGGGCATATTCCTTGTGTGTGTCTGTCTGCTGGAGGCTGCACCATGTTCCAGCCAACACTCTTTACTTGTTCCCTTACAGCACTACCAACATCTGATACGAGTTTTTTATTTCTTCCTCTTACATTCTCCATTCTTTTAGGTCAAGATAACAAGAACTATATATTGAGGAGGTAAATTGAGGTTCATATAATGTTAACATTTCTTAAATTCTTCGGTCTTTACTCTCTTATTTTTTTATTGGCAGATACAGGGCTTTTATGGAGCCAGTTAGGGCAGGAAAGCAACAGAAAACCCAAATCTGAGGATTTTAAAGTTATCAGTACTTCTGGAAAAGAAATATAATCCTCATGGCTAAAGGAATGTGCTTATCTGCTCTTGAAGCCACTTGGTTTCAGCCTTACTTGGAGACTCGATACTGAGCTAACTGGACTCCAGATCAGATCAAGTGCAGTGATCCTCTCATTCCCTTTTTCCATCTTCATATCACACTCTGCAGCCAAACTCTTCCTGATGAGTGAGGTTTGTACCCACACTGGATCTGGCCCTGGTTCTCGAGTCTTACAATAGCAGCACAAGAAACTGAGCACGTGTATGGTCTGCAGGGTGGGTATGGAGCATGATCCATACAGCATTAGGTAATGTTGCTGATATGGGGAGAAGGGAGCTGGATTCAAGGCCTGCCAGTGGTCAGTGGGGACCATCCCTTGGCTCTGTAGCTTTGTTGTGTCTCTTGGGTCAGCTTTCAAAAGCAAAGCCATTGCTCCCACACAAAGCTTCCATCCCAGCTGGGGCTTTAGGGTGCTGCTGGAAAGCACATTACAGTAACAGGGAGCTATTTTGCAAGCAGTTCAAGGATTTGGCAGATGCTCTTACCCAGCTCTAGAAAAGAACATCATTATCTTCCAAGCTTTGAGTATCGTTTTGCACATTTGGTGGCACCACGTTTCCCAGTCATCACCGGTTTTATTTGTGAGAGGGGAGCTGCAAACAAGGCTCCAGCCATCATCCCTGGGACTGGGGGAGGCTCCATTTCCTGCAGGTAGGAAGCTGGACAGGTGGTGAAAACTTTGTGGAAAGTTTTGTTTTGCCAGCTGTGGTGTGGTGGGATGCATCCCAAACACCCCACACCTCTGGCGCCAGCTGCTTGTCATGCAGTGAGAATAAAACCCAAAGTCTCTCCAGGCTTGTTCAAACTGAAAAGTGCCTCCTTAGTGCCAAAAATATCAGTAGAGTATTTCCTGCATCCACCCTGCAGAAAGTAGGAGGTCGGAGACCGGCAGCACATCTCCTCTTTGGGCCAAAAGGAGACAGGGGAAAAACCACTGAGATGTTACATGGAGCCCAGGAGTAATGCTGGAAACTACGAAGAGCTGGAGGCTGTGTAATATCAGCAATGTAAGGACAGAGGAGAGCAGAGAGGGATGAGTTTCTGTATTTTCTGCTACAGACAGCATAAAAGCACCCACACTCCTAGGACCAAGGTGTGCCCTGGATGTAGGACCAGCTAGTCAGCCCAGGCAGGGACAGAGGCTCCTGCTGCTCTGGGGTCAGAGCAGATAGGACATCTGCATGCAGGGCTGCTGCCCGCAGGGGTTAACATCACCAGGCTAAACAGGTGTGCAAAAAATGTTCTTCTTTTCCCCCAGACTTCATCCTATTTCAGTGAGAAGACTGGGAGAGGACAAGAGTGGCGCTAAGAGGTATCTGCAGGTCATCTGACAGCACTGAGGGAGGAATGAATAAAGAAGCAGGTGAATGTAGTTGTTTGCTTTTCCAGCTCGTGCAGTGAAAAATGTGGTTTTCATCAACTGGTTGCTGAAGAAAGGGCTGTCCTTGCTAATGGCTGGAACCACATGAAGCTTCCAGACCCTGGGCCCTGCCTGCAGTGGGGTAAATGATACGCTCTGTAAAATATGGCCAAGTTTCAGTATCAGATTGGCTAAATATGCTTCTGAGGCAACAGGGTCTTCTCCACGCTAGACTTTGCTGATGTGTTTAAAATAGCTCCTACACTTCAGCAAAAATGGTTTCCTGCTCTTGCTGAGGTCCCTCCAATCCTTCTGCTCAGGCTGGCAGAGCCCAACTGCAAGAAGCAACAAGCTGCAGGACCATCTGGCTCTGAAACACTGGCACTGGGCCAAGCACGGTCCAACACAAAGGAGCAAGAGGAGGAGTGATCCACCAAGGGTGGTCTGTGGCCACCGTGTTCCAGCAGAGCCCATGCAAAGTGTCCACAAAGCAAATCTACACCCACTTCCCTGGAGAAGATCCCAGCAAGGCAGAAGAAAAGGAGAGGTCATGTCATCCAGGGTAACCCTGGGGTACTAAGGCTCAGAATGTTAAAACTGTTGTGATTTGTCCCAGAAAGCAAATCTTTGTGCCATGAGCCTCAGGCTGAGGAGGGACAAGTCATCTCCTCTGGGCATCTTTCCAATACTTGGCATTTGTGCAGAGGTAGATTTGGGCCCAGTTGCCTGCAGGGCACATTAACTGGAACAAAATAGGACGTTCTGCTTTCAATGTGAGAAGTACTCACTGTGGCATGTGAAATAGTGACTCTGTCTCTTGAGGAATACTCCTACACCTGGCAATAAGGTGAACATCCCAGGCCATGGGAAGGGAAGGGCCATTGGTGGGAGCATGGTCCAAGGATTAGAAGAACAGCTTGGGAACCCAGGTTCAGGTTTTGGTCTGTTACAGACCCTCTATATGAACTAAGAGGACAAAATGGACACACACAGAGGACCACATGCTTTTGTGTCCAAGAGATGTCTAAGCTTCGTGTCTCCAAAGCACCCGGACACATACAGAAGGCAGATTGGAGGAGAAGCTCAACATACCTGAACATCACCACCCAATTCATGTCTTACTGGCCCAGTGTTAATGGAAGGCAATGACACTGTCCTTGCTAACAGAGATGTAGAAGGAGTAAGGTTCAGATGTTGCGGTAGAAGCACAGGACCAAGGTAACACAAGGAAGCCCAGAGTGTACAATAAATCCAGCCCAGTGCCATTTATCTGGTGCTTTCTTACATTTCCACTTGGCTTCCTCTCCTGCCCCAACCCAGCTCCCCACCCTCTCACTGAATATCTGATTTCCCAGCTGGTAATCCTCTCCCCATCCACATCCCCTCTGAATGTGGTCTAGACAGTCTAATTGTGTATAATCCTGGAGCTCTAGTGAACACCCCACACTAAGCCCTGCAGTTCCGTGCACGCTGGGGATTCATTTGCTCTTGGCTTTGCTGAGCATTCAGAGCATGTCTCATTAAGTAGAATGTCAGGGATTAAAAGGTTGGGGTGAGGTGAGGATGAAAGCACATCCTTCTCAGTGTGTGATAAACAACCCTGCCTCACACTGATTTTTTGCTTATGAAGCAACAAATGTTGAAGGGTGTCACAATGGTATCTCAGAGCACCTGGTTCTGTCTTTGCTCTGCTATGACTCTTTGCATCTCCTGCTTGCCTTGCGCGCTCTCCTCTGCTACCCAGAAGGGGACATCTGTGCACACTCCACCACCTGCAGAAGGGCACAACACTGCCAGAAAGACCGCAGTGGTCCCTGCATGCTCTGCCTGCCTTGGAGAGGAAGCTATTGCATTCTTCATGGATGTCACTCAGTGTTGTGTTCTCATGTTCTGCTGCAGGAACTAGAAATCTCGTAAAATTACAACCTCTTTCCCCTTTTGTCTCCTATTCCTTGCTAATGAGAGGAGTCAGCCTTCAGTAGGTCCTCCCATAAGCTGTGCTGGGAGACCCAAGCTGAAGAGCTGACCTCTGAAGTGACACCCGAGCCTCCACTGAATTAGTGTTAGACAAGGTGTGAGGTTCTGGGACAGGCTGTTGCATAGTGAAGACCTGGCTGGTGTTTTTGCTTAACACAGGCTATTTTTAATCAGTCTCAAGGGCTCATCAGCATGCAAGCTTCCAGCTTTGGAAAGTGTGAAAACAAGTTGGATGAAATCAGGAAGGGAACTTATCTAACTTTGCAGTAGGAGACAGGGGCCAGATGCCTAGAGGTTACTGAGAAAAGAGGTTTTGAATGACAAGTGTTTATCTTTCAAGGCTTATAAATGTTCTTTGTCAGGAGGGAATGGGTGGGGAAGAATGACATGTTTTTCTATGCCTTGAAACCTTAGAAAAAGAGAGACATCCTTACAGCAAACACACAAGATGCAATGGCCACATGCAACGAGGAAATACTGGAGCAAGTGAGAGTTTCTTGGCAGATCATGTTGGGGGTTAACATGGGCTGGTGGCACCTCAAAGCATGTAAAGGTTGAAGGGGAACTTCTTGGGAGTCAGGGGGAAAGGGCTGAGGGTGGCCAACCTTGTCTCAGGGCTGGGCTCTTTGGTGTACAATAGGGAAGGTGTTGGAGTCATTCCTTCCAGGTGATGGACCTTTAGGGACTTGTCCATAGCAGGAATGGCTCAAACACAGCTCCTCCTGCAGAGAGGACATCATGGAGGAGAATTATGAAGTAGACATAGGTAGGCAATAAGGGAACTGTTGGTAGCACTGATCTGTAGTACAATGGGATAGGACAGCCAGGGTATCCCCATGAAAGAGCTGACTCCTCACGCTGACATGCACAGCTATTGAAATACTGCTGGTGAGGCCAGTTTCATGTTTCTTCATCCCCTTCATGGACTTCTTTTTTTTGATTTTCCATTATTTACTATATCCAAAGAAAACACTCTCCCTTCAGACTCCTGCCCTGACACAGCAAGTTGGGCTGGTTTTAATAGCAATCCGTGTTTTCAAAGCTCCACGAGATGAAGTGTGAGGGACTTCCAGCCCTGCTTGCAGGCTGAGCCCCGGAGGGTCAGCGGCTGGTGCACGGAGCAATGAGTTTCCTGCCCTGCAGCAGCAACCAGAGCTGAATGGAGGAAACAGATGTGGAAAATCCCTCCCAGCCTATCGCTCAACAGCAGCAAAAAGCAGATTTGGGCTCTTTCGGTGGGGTGTAATGATTGCTTGGTTTTGCTAACGGAAAAGGGCTGCTGATCCTGATAGTGGGGTTACCACGTTGCCACACAAACAAGCAAGAGAGGAGGAAAACAGATTTTGATTTGTTCTCTTGCTGTTTTCCTGGCTTACCATCACTCAGGTGGAAACTTCACAGGGCAGCTCGGTGGGTTTCTCAGATGCAGTCAATGGAAATACTGTTCTCTTGTGCCACTGACTGCAGCAGCTGGATGTGATGGCTGGTCCCTGCCTCCTGCCTCCTTGCAATGACAGATAAAAGGCTAACGGTTGGGTTCAGGCATCTGAACTGAAGTGAGCAGGAGCAGGTTTTATCTCCAACAGAGGGGAGAGTTCATTACAGTCAGTTTGCCCTGCCAACAGCTCATCTCACTGCAAGGGGATAAATACACCACATACAGATGCAGCGATTGCCCAGGTGTGGGTGCAGAAACCCTGAAACACTCATTGAGGTTTCCTCTGACAATGGAGTTTGAAGGGGCTAAGCTTTTTTGTATATAAAATTCCTTAAAGTCAGGGTCTGCATTCTGCATAGCTTTGAGCAGAGGTTTGCTGAAGCTCAGTAAGTAGCATCTTATAACTGATGCACTTGCTTTTCCTCTCATTCTAATATCTAGCTGGGAAAAGCCATGATGGGGATTCCTGCAATTATGAGCTATACACTTATGTTTAGGCTTGGTTTGTATTGGATCAGGAAGAGAAGTCTGATAAGGGTTTGGGAAAAGGTTTGCATTCATCAAAATATTTTATAGAGAATAAAAGCATGAGGGAATATATACCGATTTTCTATGTTTGTCATGCTAGAAGGATGGTGGTGAAGATTACAGCTGCTCCTAAAGGGCTAGCCAGGGTTCCAGAACTGTAATATAGATCTGAAATTGGGACACAATCCTAAAGATCCCACTGTCTAGTAAATGAAAAGCAGTAACCCCATTTTCCCAATGGCAAATTCAGTCAAAGACATCAACAAAATAATATTCCTTCATGCAATGCCTATGAGATACACAAATATCTTGTATTTAAGGGAGTATCTATGGGAGCAGGACCCAAAACCTGGGCCAGTTGTTCTGCACAGCCAGAGGAGTCACTTTTACATAGACAGGGTCCATTTGGCCAAACCTTTGATTGCAGGGAGACCTTGATGCATCTTGCAAGTCTCTTGCTTAAATATACACGCGTGATTCCAGAATACCTGTGTAGCTCTTGCTTTTGGTGAATTTTCCAAAGAAATCTCTGTTAGTTGCTGGCATCTCCCCCAAACACCTGGAAACCCTGAAGGCTCCCAGTGCATCACTGGTGCAGCTGCCTTGCTCTTCTCTTTGCATTCACCCTGGACAAGAGAAGTTTTACAAGCCAAAATGCAAGCACCAGAGGCAGTGGAGCTGGGACTGCTGCCTGGTTCAGCCTATTGATCTGATAAATAATTACAAAATGAAGAAAGCTCTGCTGTAGCTATGAAAACCAGTGGGAAGTTTATCTTTGATTTTTCAGGAAACTGGATGGGCCCCTTAATCTTCCTTACTTAGGGAGGGATAGGGTTGGGAAAATACAACTTTTGTTAAGAAAGGAAAAATTATGCAGATAATGTGTAGTGTTTTTGTCAGGCTCTTAATTGTTGTTGCCAAGGAAATGTATCCTCTTGGGTCAAGGATAGTGTAATGACAAAATGCAAACAGCTTGATTCATGTTTATAGAGAGGCAGTGCCAAATTCATCCCTGGTGCAACTCGGCTGAGATGCAGAGACGGATTTGGCTCATTACTTAACTAGCAGCTCTGTATTAACATGTTCTCCCTAGCTGTTTTACAAACAACACCTAATTTATTAAAAGGGAAAGTTTAGGAAATGTTTTTTTCATGATTTATGGCTACTTGCCTGCCAGTTGTTCAAACAAGGGCTCCACCAGTCTGTTCTTCTTTGTGTTTTTATTTGCTGAAACAAATACTCTAGCTTTGGGATTTTGAATCGGCCTCAACAACCATATAAATCAACAGCAGTACTCTCTCACCCTTGATTATCACTTATTTCTATGTCTTTTTTACAAGACAACATTTCTAAAGTAATCAGCAATTATTAAACTCCCATTTGCAATATCACACTGACTGCAATACTTTCACTACAAATCTGCAGTATAAATTACCACTGTAGATCATGGTTGTGTTTTCAAAGCAAGAGGCTGTAATTAAAATACCTCTAAAACTCTCTTGTGTGCTGTTTCCTCAGTCTCAGCTCATTCATGGCCTCATCCTACGTAACGATGATCAATGGGAGCTTTGCCATACGTGTAGGGTCACGTACGCTGGTCAGGGCTGTGATCGTGAAATAAGCTTTGGGTCTCTGGGTCTGCACAGGATCCTCTCTGACTCCAGCACACCCTAAGCATGATTCAGTCTTTGTTCTGTAATTCCTGTGCCTCGGTGCTGCACCCGTGCTAGGTGTCTGCACTCATCACCTCTTCCTTTGCTGCACAAAGTGGGGAAGTAGGAGCACTTGGCTTGCAAAGACAAGGTGCTTGGGGCTGCTCAGCCACTTGGCTTTCAGATCAGGGCAGGTTCATGTCCAGCCAAGTTAACAGGAGCTCATATCTCTACATCCTTGTGCTTTGGGGATACATGCAGCCCTTCATCCCTTAGCAGAGTTTGGAATAGCTTTTGCCAGCAAAGCAAAGCTGACATTGGTTCCCCCTGCTTTTCTAGCAGAACTGGATACAAAAGCTGAGTTTCTCCAAAAACAATATGTGTTTTGCGGGGAAATATGTTTCCCAAGAAACTTCTGATTATATCTCATGGAAAAAATGAAAATGTTTCAAAGTTTGCAATAAAAAACTGAAAATGATCTGATTCTAGCCCAACATTTTTTGATTCTTTGGGTTTAAAAAGATGCCTGTAGAGGAAACATCTAGTAACCAGTTACCAGACTGAATTCTTGCAACTCATGTTGAGTATTGATATGGAATCTGTTGGGGTGGTGAAATCTTTCTCTAAAATGCTGTAAAGGAAGCAAGCTGAGGAAGAAACAAGGGAGGGGTATTAACAGATCATTGATAATGGAGGGCTTTTAGCTGTGAAGTGAACTTGCAGTGCAGTTAGGGGACAGCCTGGATGCTATCTTTAGGAACCAGGAAGCAGGGAAGATTAATCTTAATCTTACAAAAGGCCTCACTAACCCAACAGAATGTGACAGACGCTGTTGGAAACTTGACATTCTTCACTCTAGTTGCCACCAAAAATGTCCACAATGTTCTTGTGAAAGTTACAGCTGGAAGCAAAACTAAAAAAATCCATAAAATTAATCAACAGATACAAAAGTAAACTGAAGACTCTGAGAAGTTCGGTGATGACTTTTACATCTGCTTCATATTTTATGTGTGAGATGCCCAAGTAGTACAGAACCTGATGACAAGTGAAAATCCTGAAAGATGGGTACGATTCCCACTAGCTCACTGCAGGGCATCTTGGATTGCAGCACAGTTGATGTTTAATGTAGTTTAATGAGTTGGCATATCATAGAACACATAGGTTGGACGGGACCTCAAGGGTCATCTGGTCTCATCTTTCTTGGCAAAAGCGCAGTCTAGACAAGATGGTCCAGCACCTTGTCTAGCCAGATATTGAAAGTGTACAATGTTGAGGAATCCACCACTTCCCTAGGGAGATTATTTCAATGGCTGGTTGTTCTTGTGAAAAATTTTCCTCTTGTGTCCCGTTGGAATCTCCCCAGGAGTAACTTGTACCCACTACCCCTTACCTTTTCCATGGGAGTTCTTATAAGAATAGAGTTTCCATCTTCTTTGGGAACACAGAAGCTCCCAACAGACTTCACACCTTGTACAGTTACCT
>VYZX01023841.1:98795-180462 GCA_013401335.1 Brachypteracias leptosomus | reverse complement strand
AGGGTAAACCCACCACATAAGGTCACTTCTGGCAGAGCATAGAGCCAAACCCAGGACTCTTCTGTGTCACCATGAAATTTCAGCTACTTTTCTCATTGAGCTAAAAAGATGTACTTGGCTCTGCCATGTTCCATGCAATGAGCCCAGGCACCCCATCCCCAACACACTATTGCTGTAGAGTGAGCAGTTGTCTGCCACCGGCAAATCCCGATCCACACAGTTAAGAGCACTTTCTCCGTGAGCTGAAAGAGTAGGGGGTTTGTGTTCATGAATGTAGCAGGAAATCAACCCAGGATGTCTTGAGCTCAGGCCATTATAATCTATCAATTATATTGCAACAAAACACAAGTGTTCCACATGCCACTCAGTTGTCTCACCTCTCAATTGCTGCTGTCATGCAGGGGCAAGCTTAACATTTCAATGAAATATCCAGCAAAATTTCCTGGTGGTGTGCTAATGCCTGCCATCCTGCTGCAAAGAAACAGGTGCTCTCTCTTCACAAACCAAAGATCATCACTTGTGGCTTGGCTGTGGGACCCACAGCTCTTGACTACCAAGTCAGAGAGCCAAGTGCCAGAAGACATTTCAAGGTCATGTGTTGATTAGCCCCTTCCCATGCTTTCTCAGCCGTGCCCTTCTCCCTTGCAGCATTTGAATCCCTCCTCAAGTGCTACTTGCAGCCAAAGCTGAAGAATTGCTCTAGCACTGGGCAGAGAAGGTGCTTGTGGAAGAGCTCATGGAGTGGACTGCTTCAGAGTATGCTGAAAAAGTGTCTGCTGGTGGGAGAAGACTGGTCAGGGAAATCAGCTTCTTCAAACTAAAGAAGCTCGTGGAAAAGGTCTATCAGATCTTCCATAGCTGAGGTAACAGGGCTAGCTTAGACCTGGATGAGCATCACAGGAGATGCTGGGGTATGGGGAGCCAGCCCCTTTTTGAGAAGGGAAAGCATGGACACAGAGCTAATGAGCCTGGTGAGATGGGGAGGATGGATTTCATGTAGAGGCTTTTGTGTGCCTCAGAAACATACAATCTATCTATGACAGATGGGAGCTCAGAGACCTCTGAGGTGAACCTCTGCAGAGCAGCTTGGTCTGGAGATGTCTCCTAATCTGTCCACAGCGTTGTGGCAATGGAAACTGAGTGCACCTCAAGATGCCATCGATCCATTAAAAAAATTGCCACAGCATATCCTGGCTCTCAACACTGTTACAGGACTGTCAGAGTGCATCTTGGACTCATGTCCTGTACCTGCCTGTTCCTTACCCATACATTATATACATACAAAAACCTCTGGACTGTGCAGGTCAGATGCACAGTTCAGAGGACAGAAGCTCCTGGTTCTCCCATCCACACTCTGAATAATTTTGTTAGCTATTTCTCATCCTCCAAGGATGGGCAACCCACCAGCATGGAACATGCTCAAACACACTTAGCTATTTGTCCCAGCCCTTGGCAGAGCGTGGGATGCTTGCTAGAAGTTGTTTGGGAATTTTGCTGCCCAAAATGTGTTTGAGTTGTGTGAGTCGTGCCTGGGTCAGTGGGAGCTGGGTGTGGAACAGCAGCTCTGTGAGTCACCAGGGGTCTGTGAGAATGGGAGGAGAGGTCCACACAGCCTTATTTAACTACAGAGTGTTGCAATGATCAGTATACAAATTTGGGATGGTTGTTCTGGTGGTCTGTATGAGAAAGCTTGGGAGTTGGCAATGTAAGTTTGGACAGCTGATCTAGGACACAAACATTAGCTCAGGGACTCTTATAAAATGAGAAACTGTGCTGTTAAGTAAGAAAATGTGCAATGTATTAGTAAACACAGCTCACCCTAGAGACTAGCTCTTGTCACTGCTTAGCAATGCTATGAAATCATATATTCCTCACCCTGCCCTAGGCTAGGCAGTGGGACCCAAGGGGTTTTCGTTTTCCTCCATACAGAGGTGCAATGCCTATCTTCAACCAGAGCTATCATTCCCTAGGAGATGCTAAGCACCCTCAACTTCACTAGAGTCTGCCAAGTGCAGTTGCTGAGCACCTGTGAATCAGGCTGTTGTGTTAGGTTGGAAGCATGGAGAAAGTGTCTGACCTTAGACATCCATATTTGAACATGCTGGCCTTTAACTGCTGCCCCAGTGGGTCAGGATTTATGCCAAACCTTTTACATAAGAAGAGGATAAATATATGTAAACTAAACCAATCCAAAGAAAGAGGTCACTACTTTCAGCCTGTGTGAGAGAAAGCTTTTGGATTGGAAATGTTAGTGACAGGAGGCAAAGTGGATAAGATGTTGTGGATGTCCCAGGAGAATGGAAACTAGAAGAACAGAGCAGGCGAGCTTGAATATTGTCCTCACTGCTCTAGGCCAGTGCAGTACTTCATAGACTAGTGAACTACATTAGATAGCAAGGTGAAGGAGGTGAGAGACACCTTTCTGGCAGAACAAGAGATGGGAAGACATGAGCAAAGCAAGCCATGAGCGAAAGGAAAAGATGAAAGCACCATCAGAGGGCTTGTAAAGGGGGACGGGCAGGTGCCAGCTGAATGGCAGATATTTGGAGGGGCCTGCCTGGTACTGGAAGGCTGATGGAGTGGGACAGATTCATGGTGAAAGTGTGGCATCTCCTTCTCAAATCCCACCCAGACAACCAATGCTCAGAAGTTCATTGACCTCAACACTAGTGCATTCCCACCTTTGGAAATGGATTCTGCTCACTGGATCTGAACCTTTGACTCTGTTTAAATGCCCATGTCCATGAGTTCCCACAACAAGAGGCGTAGCTGTTAAGCAACAGCTGTGGTACAGCCCCAAATGCTGAATAAAATCTTGCCAGTACCTTTCACAAGCTTGCACCTGTCTCCATTTATCAAGGTATAAGGTCATCTGCTCCAGAAAAAACATCTGGCTTCGCAGTTTTGGCTCCTGTTTGGTGGGAGAAGCTCAACAAACAGGTGATGTGCAGGCAGTTCTGGATGGAGCCACTCTTTGTACATGATGTGCACAAGACCTGGCCAGAAGCTCTGAGGTGGGGGTGTTAGAGGCCTCTCCCATCATCCCACTCCACAGGAAATGCAAACCTGGCAATGGCTTTGCTCTGATTGAGCCTGGAAATGACAAATTAACATAAGCTGTGAATTTACATACTTTTCAGCCATTTATGGCCTTGTCTGAGCCTAAATAAAAGCCATGGTCCCTGGAAAATGTGGGCCCATTTGTCAGTGAGGCATTCCAGAGAAAACATCACGTGTTTGTTTCACGAAGTGAAATAAGATCTTTGTTCTGCATGCTTTTTTTTGCCCTCCCTTTTTCTGAATGAGGCAGTTTTATCCGGGGATTATAAGCCAATGTTCCAATCCCTCACAGACGTTTCCCATTATCAGAGCTGCCTCTTGTCCTCCAAATCATTTTCCACAGGATTCCTGTAACTTAGTCTGGGAAACTAAGCCAAGAGCTCAGAAGAAAGGACCCTATTCCAGGCTGCTGACAAGACTGAAAAATGCTGAGGGGTGTTGCTGGGACCACCCAGCCTGAAGCATCCTCAGCAGGGCAGTAGCTGAAAAAGATGCTAGTGGTGGGAGCAGGCTCACTCTACTGTACAGCCGTTAAAACAGCTTGGTAAATTTACTTTGATGAGGTATAATCACACTGTGTGGAATTGGCTATAGAGACTGGTGGTAGACAACTGTGACTGATGATTAACTTTGCCACGTACAGCACAAAGGGCCTTTGTGTTGCACCCTTGAGACCTACTCATATTTTGTGTAAATTGCCTCTGCTGTAGAAAACTACCAAAGGGGGCTGGATGAAGGGAAGGAAAACTCAAGTGAGGCTTTCTGTTTGGATTCCCCTTTCCCCCCTCAAAGCATCATCCTCTGCTGGGGGGAACCACATGTATGGAGCTTGGAGCTGGACCACCTACTTACTGCACAGACTCAAGCAATTCCCTTCCTGCAAACAGAAACCAGCTACTGGAATGGCATCAAGCTCCACTCTGTAGAATCCCTGTCCCATCAAGCTCAGCTTCAGAGGAGGTCACCAAGCCAGAAGGACCCATCTGAAGAATCCGCAAAGTCCCTTTCTGCATCCTCACATAATTTTGCCATTCTGGTCCTTGGAGTCTTCTGCCAAAGTTTCTCCAAACATCATGATCTCATCTGCCTTGAGAAGGACAGTCTGCAATGCCTTATTTCATGTTTGCAAGGAAGTTGAGGAGCCAATGGATGAGAATTATTCAGAAATGAAATTAAGTTCCCTACAGCACATATTTAGGGCCTCTTCCAGCCAACTCAGCTCTAGGAACTGAAATAAAACTGCAGCAGAGATGTAAAACAGATACTCATAACCACATCTTATATTTCTGCAGGGATATTTGCCAGAACTTCTCTGTATGCATCCTACCCAGGAAGGAGTGGAGCTCTGTTGCTCCATGAGCAAGGGCTGCCCTAGGACAAAGCAGGTCTGGGCAGAGGTATGCTATTCCCAATGCTATATTTTGTATTTTATTGGGCTGTTCTGGGAAGCAAAAGGCATAGGCAGGCCTGGTTCCCAGCATCAGAGCTACCCCTACCTTCTGGACCTCATTTCAACTGCTTGATGAGTTTGACTTACTCTCACTTTCAAGCCCCATGATTTTAACAAAAGCGTTAGAAAATTCCTCATCTCTCCCTCTTTGCCACCCTAAGCCTAGCAGCATGTCTCACCAACTCCAACCATTCTCCAAGTACCTGGTCAGATGGTGAAAGATGGAGAGCAGCTACTTCCTTGGCAGCTGTTTGCAGATCTGAACTGACTATCAAAGTGAAGTGGATATGATCTCAGCACTTCTTCCAGGCTGAGCCTTCACAGGGATTTGGGCAGTCCTGCAGTATCACAGAAATTCTGGCTTTGAAGGGACCTCAGTGGGCACGTAGTTTAGCCTCCTACTTAAAGCAGGGCTATTGCCCACAAACATTTGGTTGACTATGCCTCTGTCTAGCCAAATCTTGAAAATCTCTGCAGATGGGGACTCCACCACTTCCCTGGGGACCTGTTCCAGTGCCACACCACTGTCCCATTTGTGTTTTCCTGTTCTCCCTAAACTTACCCTCACCCCCTCCTATGTCCCCAGACATGAGGGTTCCTCAGCATCTGTAGGGGTCTCCATATGCAGGAAATCAGTGAACTGAAATGGAGCTATTGACTGCTCTGAGAAAATTCCTAAACCTAGATGGATCTTGGCCACAGATGACCTGAGTCATTGCTGGAGACTCTGACATTACAGTCTACTCAACATTGGGAATTAGCTTGAATTTAGGCTATGGCTCCAAATTAGAAGTTATAGTCATTATATAGTTTTATATTCAGGCATTAATAGTGTAAACTTGCTACAAACCTAAAAATAACTGAAAATGCTGACTGGAAATACATAAGTAACTGTATTAATTCTTTTCTACAAATTCCTTGACTTGCATTTCCTTCATTAATAGTGGGTAAATATGCATTTGACTGCACAGAGCCACCTCCTGGTCCCTTTCATCTGAGCTAATCAGGTATAGGGTTGGTTAAAGGCCTCATTTGTTTGGGTTTTTTTGAGCACAGATACAGCAACAGTAGGAAAACCTGGCAAATTTAGTTAAGACTAATAGTATACTGCTTCACCTAGCTGAGTCACTCTCCCCTTTGGGGGTCATATCTTGTTCTTCCTTGCCTCACAAATGTAATACTACAATGGTTAGGTAAACAAAATTAAATCAACTTAGTTACATTATTCATTCAGAACAAAGATCAGACATTTTCCCCAAAGCAATGGTGATTTTTTCTTGGCTGCCAAGAAACACTGCCTGAGTGAAATCTGTTCTGAACAGATGGGACACTCTGGTAAGGAGGTGATAGATCATTTGTGGGTTCACACATGTTTAAGGAGAGATACAGGATGCGCAAGGAGAGATATCAGCTTCTGCAACCAAGAAGCAAGAACAAGCAATAGAGAAAAACCAAAAGAAAATTCTGATATTTGAAAAAAAAACACACAAACCAACACAGAACTGAGGGAGATAAACTGAGAGAATTCAGATCTAGAGGGATGCGTCAGAGTGCAAAGACCAGACAGGTGGTAAAAACCATGGAAAGGAAAGAATTAAAAGAGTTTTATCTGTCCTTTAGTGGGAGGGTGATACCTAATGAAGAGGATAGTTAAGAGAAGTAGATAACATGTGACTCACCTGCATGGCATCTTTTTCTTTTTTAAAAAAATTGTGGTTTTTTACTTTTCAATGTTTTAATCACTGGTCCATGTACAAAATTCCAGGATTCGGGTCTTGCTGTTCTTTCAGGTTGCACAGTGCACATGCAAGAGAGCCACACTGACATGAGCTCGATAAGTCTGGAGGAAGAGCTCCTGCAGAGCAGTTTGCAGAGCACATTCCATGGCAGTTCTGAGCTAGGGACTGCCTCCCTCATTTTAGGAGAACACCTCTGACAACATATTGCTGAGGTGGTACAAGGGCAGGGGGATCACAGATGCTTTTGCTTCTGGGCAGAGGCTCAGCTTATGTAAATCTCAGAAACACTAGACTACTCAGATAGCAAGACAGCAGAGGGCACACTGCAATCACTGCAGGTACAGGTTGGCTCTGGAGCAGTCAGTGGTTAGACCACACAGTAAGCATACACAGATGTCTCCTGCTGTACCACCGTCAGGGAAGATGAGTCTGTCACCCAGAGGAGACAAACAGCAGCCCACAAAAAAAGGGGAGGAAAGTGGGGAGTGAGGGTGTCCTAGATGAGATGACAGCATGTGGGAAGGCAAGGGCTACGTATAGAGCTCCTGAAGAGCAATGGATGTGAGGGGGTCACATGGGGTTTCACTGCAATGCAAGGCACAATCTGAAATACCCTTCCATGTCCTGATGGTTCAAAGGATTTCAGCTTGGAAAGGCTCTCATCTCTCCCATTTTCCAGAACAATGAAGTAAAAACCCCAACCAAACAGCAGCAACAAAAAACCACCACCCAACAGCAACAACAACAAAGCCCCATGCTGTGGTATCAGATGGATGCCCACCAAGAACAACAGTGAGGCTGCAGCCTTTACCAGCAGGGAGTAAGTGACAGCCTTTGTAAATGGACCAGCTGAAGGATAGATGCTGCTGGTGCAGAGGACTGGTGCTGCAGGGAACAGAGCCCAGTCACTCCAGGTGACAGTGTGACTCAGACTTATCTTAGCAGTCTGATTCCTTCACTCCTACCTTGCCCTGGTCCTTCCCGTACCCAGGGCTCGTTTCTCATCCCAATTCCCTTTTCTTTCTGGTCACTGCCCCACTCCTCAGAATCGCTCCCTGCTTGCTTTCTCGATTTGGTGCCCAAAGCATCTGCCCTCCTTCAGCTTTGAGGCTCAGCCTCCTTCCTCTCCTCCCCAGCATTCCCCCAAATATCCATCTCCCACTCCCTGTCTCACTCCTCCAGGTCCTTGCCCAGTAACCCACCTTCTAGTCTCTCCTCAGGCTCTCCACAGCCTCTCCACCTCAGCTGCTTCTGGCTGTGTCTCCCCTCTCCCAGTCTGATCTCCCCCAGCAGTCCAGATCCTACTGTTCCTGGTCCCTGATCCTTCTTTGCCACCCATAGTCACTGCCTCCTCCCTGTTTCAGTCCCAGAAGACTTATCCGAGTACAACCTGTTTCATTCCCTCCTGGTCCTCACCACTCTGGTCTGCATTGCAAGTAAATGCTTTTCCTTTTCCAAGGTGCTTGGGCAACTGGCAAAGGCATCAGAAGAGCACAGACATAACATCCTCCCTGCCTGCAGCCCAGAATCAAACGAGCAAATTTGTCCACCCTGTGAAGAAACTCATGCTGCTGCCCTCACCCAAGCCTATGATCAGAACTGATACCCATGCACCCTTCAGTGTGTGGGAAGTGTGCAGGCCATCTCAGTGGCCTTCAACAGATGTGATGACATGAAGATACGGAAATTATATTCCTCCTCAGACATAGCTCCATTTTACCTTCTCAGGGTTGATTACCTTTCAAACAAAAGTACTGCTCTGTAGTGGAAGCATCTCATTTTAGTGTTTGTGTATGGAAGCATAATAAAGCAAAGCCCTCTTAAGACAACGAGCTTTGTGTTCTTGGGAAAAGCAATAGATTATCTGCTGAGAAATGTACATCCTCAGGTCATTTCCTGATGGGAGATAGGAAAGGCCCTGAAACCTGATGGCTGCAGTCTTGCATTCCTAACAATGGTACTTAACATCCACTGACCTTCCTGATGGACAGGTAAGGTTACACCAAAGCTTCCCATCATTTCACAGTCCTTCAGAGTGCAGAAAACACGAGCTAAAGCCATTTGTTTCCCTTTACACATTGCTGGCAAGGCTGAGCTAAGTAAAATAAAGGCAGAAGGAAGTGGGCTGGAGCTGGGAAGGCTGAGTACAGCACGAGAAAGAAAAAAACATTGTGGCTAAAGAGTTTGGCCAAGGCTAGGACAAGGGAAAGGAAGAGAAGGGGAGGACAGATGGTTTTTGAGAACATATTGGACTCCATCTGAATAAAAAACCCTGCTACTTCTCCAGTGTAACAGACTTTTGGAGCATTTTCTGCAGAAGAAAATACATTCCATCAGACAATTTTTTTTTGCTTCCTTAGAAGTCTGACTGTTGGAAGAGCCAACAGGACAACCCTTCTCTTACAGTGTATTACAAAACTCTGTCAGCTCCTGGCTGCCAAACATTCACCGTTTGTTTGTACTGAAATTTTCCATTCTTGCTCTCTGTCTCAGACATGTATTTCCTTTTAAGTTCTTACAGAAATAGCATCCTTGCTTTCTGAAAAGGGGCTTGGGAAAAGAATAGTTTTAACAGTGCAGACTTGTTTTTTCCAACCATTCCAGAAAGGAGTAGAAATTCAGGCAGCTGAAGCATGAACTTCAGATGAGAGAGAGGAGCCATCATCTTCTTTTGGTTTTTTTTTTTGATCCTTGAATGACCATATCAGACCCATCAGGAAACTATGTTTGGATTTATTAGCACAAATACCAGTCTTTTGGAGCTATAACTAACTGATTGGTCTGGCTAACTGGTGGAAATAACCAGTGGGCCCTGGCTGAAAAGTGGTTCCTTTAGTTTTACAGAGGAGTTCACACTCCTAAATCTTGGCAGTCTGACACATTCCTTAAGATAAAATTTAAAAGCTCCTCCTCCACCCTTTTGTGACTTCCCTTTTTCTTGCAATACTTGCAATATCGCAGCAAGACTATGAGATTTGGCAGGGTACGTAAGTCAGGAAGAGAAGGATAGCTTTTTAATTTTTTTAAGATGATCTCATGAAAATCTGTTCAAACTTTGGGTTGAAATGCAAAATGTCACAAATTTCCATTTCTCATCTGTGACTGGCATAGCACAGCTTGTAGTTCTGGCCACTTGCCATAACTCCCTGGCAGTTTTACTGCCATGTGCAAGTTCTGGCCCTGTGTCCCACCCTACCACTTTCCAGAGAGCTTTGGTCCAGCTGATCTATTGCCAGCAGAGAAGATGTGGCCAAATGTGATACAAGAAAACTCTTTGATGGCTGATGGCTAGGTGCATGTGTACTACTTCTCCACCAAATTGAAGAGCTGGTTTACTAGAATGTTGGCCCATAGTATCCCTGTAGCCACCACGGGGTGGTATGGACTGAGAGAGTGAGAAACAGGCTGGTCAGGTGAGCTCCAAGTGTAGAGGTCAACATTCCAAAGTTTAACAGGAAGCCAGTTATAAGTTACATTCCTCAGGCAGTCAATACTGGCGCCAATACCATTTAACATCCTCATCTACAGGAGGAAAAGGAGGCAGAGAACACCTTAAAGGGTTCACAGATTATATCAAACCCAGAGAAATGGCGGATATGCTGGAGTGCAGTGCTGCCATTTAGAAGGACCTAAATAAGCTGGAGACATGGGCTAGCAGAAACCTCATGAAGTTCAACATTGACAAATACAAAGGTTTGTGCTGTTTGCAAAGTCCCCATTCCCAGTGCAGCCTGGCTGCTGATTGTTTAGAAAACACTTTCGCAGAAAAAGCCCTTAGGCTTGCAGAAGACTACTAGTTGAACAAGACTCAGAAGCGCACCTTAGTAACCATGTAGGCCAAATGCATACTGGACTGCAGAAACAAGGGAGCAAGCCAAGGAAAGGGATTATTTCCCTTTATTCAGAACTCATAAGGCTGCATCTGGAACACTGTTTCCAGTCCTGGTCTTCCCAGGGCCTGAGTGATATTACTATACTAAACGGGGTCCACCAAGAAGATCAGGGATCTGGAGCGCCTAACGTGTAAGGAGAAGCTGAGGGACCTGGGTTTGTTCATCCTGGAGAAGCGAAGGTTGTGGGGGGCCTATTTGCTGTCTTTGACTTCAAGGAGGGTTATGAGAGAGTCAGACTCTTCACAGAGGTCCAAGTTGAAAGGTTGAGAGGCAATGGATGTAGGTTGCAGCAATGGAAATTACAACTAGATTTAACATTTAAAAAATCCCAATGGATTTTTTTTGTCAGGGCAGGGTGGTTCAGCACTGGAATGGGTACCTAGAGAGACTGGGAAACCCCTTCCTTTGGAGATTTTAGGATTCATCTGTCCCTGAATAAACTTATCTAACTTTAGAACTAGCCCTGCTGGGTGTGGGGGGTTGGATTAGAGACCTCCAGAGGTCTCCTCCCATTGACATTTTCTCTGACTCAATACATGCAACTGTAGGATTTCACAAATAGAAGGACTGAGATTTGCTTAAACAGCCAGAGTTTTATAGCTTTGATTTGGCCAATATGGGAGACAGGTACATGGCTACAACTGGGCAACCCATAACTAAAAGTCACAAAACTTCACTCAGCTCCTGCTGTCCTAAGCACTTAACTTGTACTGGATTAAAGCACCTTGATTTGCAGAAAATAAGTACAGAGCATTCTGTAGATTCTGGAGATGTGGATCCTCTTGCCCACCAATTCAGTCCTCTAAAACTAGTACCTGAGACATCTGAGCCCTCCCAGCTAAGTAACCCCACCCTCTGGAAGCTCAGCCTTTAGGTACCTGTTGGATAAACCCTTCAGGAGTGAAAGCTCACAAGTTTCACAAAGAAATTCCTTCATCTTACTAAATAGCTTACATTCCTCAATGTCCTAGAATGCTCAGATTACAGACCTTCAAAAACAACAAAAGCCCCATGAGACACTGATATTTTTGGTGAGCCTGGCACTACACAATGGGCCAGGACTGACTTGCCTTTTGCAAATGCATATTGGATGTGATGTTGGTTGGCTCACCTTTAAAATAAGCTCTCTTTTCTCTTCCCTGCATGCTAAATCTGGAGACTGAGACTGTACAGTCCTGCTGGTCATCTCCCTCCCATTACAAAATTGTTGCATTTCCATTGAGATGGGCCAAATGACAGCTGGGACCAATGCAAAACACCATTAGGTGTTCAAAAGGAAGATAAAACCCTTATCTCTTTCTCCTGACACCTGTTGCAGAAGAAGAGACATTCTTTCTTCAGTGCTTGTTTGTCCCCTCATGGAGGGGTGGGAAATTTGGAGGCTTCAGGTTGGCCTTTCAGAGAAACAGAGGAGTTGGCAAACTTTTTCTTTTGTCTTTCAGTCTTTGGTTCTAGCTGGGTCACATTTTCCATTTTTTGGTCTGAAACCACAGGTTACTTTGAATTAATGAATGTCAAAATTCATAGAATCATTTAGGTTAGAAAAGACCTTTAAGATTATCAAATCCAACTGTAAACCTAACACTGCCAAGTTCCACTAAACCATGGCCCTAAATTGCAGGAGTCAGTCTGACACTTTTGATACCATATCAAACACCCAAAGTCTTGCACTATCTTAGCTGCAATTACCCTCAGCAAACAGTGATCAGCATTGCACTAAGTCAACATTTCAAGCTTCCTTTCCACCCCATGGCTCAGCTCATATCCACACAAACGTGTACACAAACAAGAGGAGACAGGATCCCAGAATCACTTGCTGACTCTCTTAAAATTCGCCTCCCCATCTTTACATCCCATCTACAAATCGAAAGCTCAGAGCATGACGTTTGATTCAAATAAGGGGCTGCTGAACCAGGTAGCAGACAGAAGAGGAAGAGCTTGCCTTTGTATCTAAACTCTACTGTGTCGTTTAGTGAGCACATCCCTTGTAGTGTAAACGTCCTCCCTGCTGTTGACAACGTTTCAAAGGTCAGCTCAGAAATTGCAGGTGTTAACATGTATCAACAGTACAATAACTTGATACATGGCTCCATTGATGGCTGGCTCCCAGTCCCTCACGCACCCCTCCCCCACCCCCCTGCTGCCAATTAATCACACAGATAGCACTTGACATCGCAGGGACTTCTTCTGAACCATCTCACCCAACTGCAGGCATCATTGATAATAAGTTAATATTGCCCTTGTAGGATTCAACACAATGCTGGAAAATTTGTCAGCTAATGGCATAGGTAAACATAGGTACTCGGTGGTACAAGAGCATGAGGCTTGTGAAGAACATCTAAAGGACTGTGAATTGCTTGCAACTTAGCCTGTGGTTGTATGTGCCAGAGAAAACTCTGACACCTAGACAATGGCAAACAAGTGCTTTTCTAGGAATATGGTTTTGCTGCATCGGCTTCAGTTCATCTATACGCTATCAGAGCTCCTTTCTACTATTTTAATTGTCTGACATGGTATTTTCCTTACTTTTGCTGATTTAGCCTGATTTTAAAGCTACTGCTTTAGAGGTCTTGTTCAAGGTTTCCTTGTCACTGCCCCTTCCTAATCTTCCTCATTTATACCCTTCCCCGGTTCATAAGCTGAGTATTTATGCTGCTCATGGTATAAATCTTGATAGGTATGTTAATATTTCTTGTGCGGTTACTGACTTCTAGAGGGGAGTTGCTGTTCATTAGCTGCTTTCTTTACTTTGAATCAAATCTGATGGCTCCTCTTTCTGCAGTGTGGACAAAATAATTCAGTTCCTCAGTGTGGATTTGCATTTTGCTGTGACTCAATTTTAGGCTGCACTCTGCTGCTTGTAGGTAATGCTGTTAGGTTTTTTGTCATGTTTTTCTCTGGGTCTATCACACATAAGAATGTCATTAAAAGTGACTCCCACTCTCACCAGCTTTGTGTTATTTCATGAATCTTTTGGGGCATATCTGTAGTATAGGCAATATTTTTAGAGGCAGCCATTTGAAATGCTGTCTTAGAGTCATTAACATCCTGCTTCCTTGGCTCAGCCTGAACTGCTAGTGCCCAGCTGAAACATTTAGTATATGGAGTATATTTGCTGTAGAGAGCAGATAGGGGATCTCATCTTGGATGTGTAAAAATCGATGTTTTCTCTTATTGCTTCTTTGTGTCTCAAAAGTCTATGTAGCTATAGAATATAATGGCGTTTCTCTCTTTCCCTTCAATTATTGTGCAAAACCATTCCAGTGTTTCCCCTGCTTACACAATTGTCTTTAGCTGTGGCACAGGCTCTGCTCCCCAGTCCTTTTTGAGTCTTGCTGGTGGTGAATGCCATGGTGTGCGTGCCACTGGGTTCATAATTTTAAGCAGCCGCTGCTGTCTTGCAGGGAGGGGTTGTGCTGGCGAGGGGATCCCAAGGGAGCTGGGGATGTCATCCTCGATGATTCCTGCTGATTCAATTCCCCTGCAGCAGAGGAGAAATCATCCATCATGGCCTGCCGCAGCACAGCTCCCTTGCTGGACAAATGCCCCTGCCCCTGCCTGGCTGCTGCAGTGAAAGCAGAGCAGGGAGCAGTAACACCCAAACTGACGAGGCAAGCTGGAGGTTCAGCAGGGGAGTTGAGACCCCAAGGCAGGATCAGGGTTCCCATCAGCAAGGTACCAGCCTGGCATGAACATGGCCACAGCACAGCTCAGGCCAAGCACGTGAGAGCCATGACTTAAAAGCAGTTCATGGGCTAAAGAGGGGGAACTCCCCACAAAAGCCTCTCAGCAGAGCTATGCCCACAAAAGCTTCTTCCAGCTCCTTCTTCCTCACCAGCTCTGACTAGCCAGCTGGCCTGGAGCTGCCAGCAAAAATCCTAGAAGAAGAAGAGTGCATTCAGGGTCCTAACAAACTGTTCATGAAGTGTATGTTTGCCACACCATCCCATGCCTTCAAAATCCAGAGAAGCATTTGGTTTCCTCAACTATGAGGCAGACTTTAAGATTTTTTTATCAGATTTCAGGGCTCAAAGGCTTTTGGTCCCAGGACTGGTTCTGTTGGCATAGAACTGAAGATACTTGACACATTGATGTATACCTTCACGAAACGCCGCATTTCCCTGCTGTGCCAAATGCAGGTCTCTGCATCCTGCCAGTCTTGTGGTGGTGTTCATGGGGTGGTTTGGGCTGTGCTTCTCCTTCACTCTGTCCCATGGGGGCAGCTGGCTTGTGCCCTCATTAGAAGATCCAATGTCACTGGCATGCCTCCTAGGCCCTGTTACCAGAATTAGAGATGCCTCACTGCTTTTCTCCTGCTCTGTGCTGTGTCAGGAAGAGTGCAATGTCACTGCTGCTGAATTGCTGTTCTCAGAGGTGCATCTGCTCAAATGACAAGCCCTTACCTGGACTCCCAAGAGCCAGGCCTCCTTGTTGCTTTGTGCAGTGCAGTGCATTGCATTGCACTGATGCGTTGCTGATGTACCTCTGCTATATGCTTCTCTTTAATTACTGGGTGTACTTCAGGACCTCCACTTCCTTCCTCCTCTATCAGCAATGCCTATGGCACCCTGCTGTCCCTCACTCTCCATTTTATGAGGTACAATCACCCTATGTTCTTCTAGATGCCTGTGCTCTCTGAGCCTCCTCTGTTCAAGTGCTAAATGGCTCTTCATTGCTAATTTTCTTTGTGCCTCTTTCTGGTTTAACCCTATTATGATCTTCTCCTTCAGCACATCATTCCTGCCTGTAAAAGCAGAGTTTTCCTTTTAGCCTCAGCTACTCATTCACCACCAGGCTCATTCTGCCCAAGGTTTGCTTTTTTTTTCTGGATAATTTCTGTTTGTGCAGATAAGTTTTCCTTTGAGAGTTCCCATATGAGCCTTCCAGACCCCTGGTCACATTCTGCTCCCCCCAGGACTCTGTTCTCATCCTCTGCCCTTGCAGACACCCCCCACTTGTGCTCCCCCTCTTCAGGAGCACCCACCCAAGCTCTTCTTTACTCCGGCCTTGTTCAATCTGTGTAAGGGAGGAGCAGGGGCATCTGGGGAGGAGAGTCAGCAAGTCAGGGTCAGGATCAGGTCTGGGGTCAGTAGCATCCATTCCCTGCTATATCCCTCTATTTACACTTTGTTACGCTCTGGATGCCTTCTTTTGCTCTTTTTCCCCACAAGACTCTCCCCATTTGTGCTTTGCTCCCTTACAGTCCCTTCCTTCTGAGCTCACTTAGTCTCCTGTCCATTTGCCCTGAATTTCTCACCAGTCCCCACCACCCACAAAGTGTTCAGCTCTAGCCCACCTCTTTTGCTGTCTTTCCAGAAATTTTCCATCCCCTCTGCTCCTTCCCTTCACCTTCTGCTTCCCTCTTGCAGAACGCCCACATTTCTGCTCATGTCAAGGAGGAAGCCAACTTCTTACCAACTACTTCTTGGAGGCTGTTTTTAAGTGTGGGTTGCCGACAACTGAAGCTATCCTGCTCCTGCACTTCTCCCCATCATTCTACAGCTGGGCAGCCCCGTGGACACTTTCTGGGGTTAATTTTCAGCTGAATAAGTGAGCTGATCTGATTCACCTCACAGCCTCTCATGCCAGGTCCACCTGGGAGGATAAGTGGTGGCCAGAAGCCCCCAGGGGAATAGAAGTGGGACAGCCCCCTTTGCCAGTGTCCTGGTTTGAGTTAGAACAGGACTAATTATGCTTAGTGATTTTACTTCTCAGCTCAGTCTCTTCTAAGAAGTTGTGCTTTCTGAAGTTAATGGCATATTTTTACAGACAGTGTCTGCTTCTAGCAGTGATAACACTCAATGTTTATAGTTATGAGTAACGATTGTTGTGCAGAAAGGCTCTTGCTTATACTTGCTACAGTGCAGATCAAGGTCACTACTAAATCTTGTGTACCACATTGGTGGGTGCAGAAAGTAAAAGGTCGCACCTATGGGGGGGAGTGGCCAGGACAGGTGACCCTAAACTGACCAATGAGGTATTCCATCCCATACACACATCATATTCAATATAAAACTGATGGATCACGAGGGTCAAGCTCTTTTCTTCAATGGCCAGCATCTAAGGAGGACTCTGTCCCTTCAGCTTTCCATCCCAATCCATGTGTTCCTGAATCCAGTTTCAGAATCTAGGTCCTGAATCTGATTCCCATCTGCTGCTGAGTCCAGACTGGGAATTCCCCAGTGTCTGCTCCACAGCACCAGTGGTGAAGGTAATGGTAATTGCCATCAGGGGGTTTGGGTTTGATATTGGTTTTGTAATATTTGGATATATTTAATTTTATTATTATTATTTTCATTTCCATTAAAGCAGTTTTAGTTTTCTTTTCTAATCCATAAGTCTCTCTCTCCCTTATCCCATTTCTCTTCCCCTTTAGGAAGGGAGAGTGGTTAACAGAGAACATCTGTTATAGGTCTAGTGGACGGCTCTGACTCTAAACCTTTACAATCAGCACTGCAGCATCAGGGTAGCTAAACAGGACCACACACCACACTTCAGGACAAATCAGCAACAAGGGAATGCTATTTGGCTTCTCTGAGCAGCTCAATGACTATCACTGGTCTTCTGCCTTGCAGGGAGAGTTCAGACATCATTCTTTCTAAGTAACACCATCAGGGGACCAGCAAATGATGCAGGTTAGAGGTAATTATGCTCAAACGCACAATCAGAAGAAAAAATGTGCCCTCTGGCTCCACAAGCATGAAGTCCAGTGGCAGCAACAATAAATATAAACCCTGAGCCGTAATACAAATAATAAATAACAGGATCAGTGAGGTCTACTTTTCTTTTGTTAATCTGGGGAAACTTGGCTGGGACACTGGGGTATAAAATGGGTGTAAAGTAAGAGCAGAACGAAGCCCTAGAAGTATGGTTCTTACTTCACATGGGAAAGGCTATTCAAGAAGAACTCCCTGAAATCAAAGGAAAGTCATTGTATTGCTTGTCACCTGCCCAAAGTAATTTCATTTTCTGTTCAGGATTGAGATGCATTAATAGCCTGAGAGCAGCAGTTTCCTTGCCAAAAAATGCCCTTCTTCCCCCACGACCCCCCAACTTGTTTTAAATACGAGGGCTTGCAGGTCAGGAGTGAACACCCAGCAAGTATTACTTGAATTATCAAACGAAAGTGCAGCAATATCATTTTCTTTCAAGCAAACACTGAGTTAATTAAAATGTGCACTCCGAACTTGGCAAATTTCACATTATTTATGAGAAAGGTACAGGTCTGTCTATTGCAAAGGCAAACTAAAAATAACCAGAGATATCACACCAGAATAGCGGTTGTTAAGACTAAGCCACACTAAAAGTTTTTCTGGCAAAGCCTTATCTCTAAATGTCATTTACCCTCAGCCTGCTCTCTATCCCCAACCAATATAGCAAAGCTGGCAAAAGCCTTCATGTAAATGTGATTATGCTGGCCAGAAAATCCTTTCAGCCAGGGACATCTCTCTTTGGGGAAACAGCAAAACCCCTACGGGCCAAAGCACTCTTGCTGACCAAATTGTGACCCAGGAGGGAGCAAGGCTGATACAGCTAGATGGAGGTGGCATTCAAAGGCTTCAGTGAGAAAAGTTTTCAGCAACTGGGGGCCCAGTCCAGCAGACAAGGCTACCATGCTTTTGCCATGAGCTTCTGTTCTTCCACTGAGTAGTTTTTTCCATAGCAGGGCCACAATAGCAGGAGGGTCATCTACTATCACCTACATCTCAGTATTACTGTGGCTACCTGCACAGGTCTCCCTTTGGGTATCAACAGGGAATTGAGGGCCCAGACAGCCAGTATGTGCAGTGGGACTGGACAGATGTGGGGCAAGAAACCTGGAGTGCTCAGTGCCACCAGAGTTGATGCTGAGCAAAAGTTTCAGCAATTTCCACGTTGATAGGGTCAAAGCATTTTTTCCATAAGGTTTTGTACAAAGGACATTGCAAAGGGAGGGGGTGAATAGCATTTATCTTGAACACCACATTAAAGTCTGTACACAGACCGAAGGGATGAATTCCTCTTTCTCCCCCTTCCCAAACTCTTTTCTATTGTTTTGCTCTTATAATTTGAGTTTTGTTGATTTGTGTAGTGACATCCCAGTATGAAATTTGCCTTCTCTCCACTGCACCTGTCACACTCCAGCAGATTGATCTGAAAACACAAAGTCACTTTAGTCATCTGAAAATCCTACGCAAGATGTTTGCATTCCTACCCATACAAATTTAGGACAACCTCATCTACTTCAATACATTAAATTGATAGCTGATGGAAGCCGAATAGCTATCTGAAAAGTATGTGGGCTGTGAAGGTTGGCCAGCTTGCTGTACATCCAAACCAGTTCAAGAGCAAAGGCTTTTTTGTGAGATAATATGGTCTGCTTGCTTAAATTCAGCCCTCATCCCTAGCTTGGAGGAACTAGAAGAATACTTACAAAAGACGCTTAGAGAGGATCTAGTAGGTGGAGGTGGGGTGTTCTTGCAGTAGGTTGTGGCAGAGGCATAGCAAATCTTTGATGAACTATTTTGTCTAGGTTTATGTTAAAGGATAAAATATGTGCCCACCAGTAGCTGTAGGAATGGTAGTTACTTATTCCTAGCTAGAAGAACAGGCTAGCCTACTAATGGATACATTTCCCAATCCTCCATGCAAGTAAAAGCAGAAGAGTAGAAATCTCCTGGCAGTAGAGGTAAACTGCCCAGAGTGGAGGCAGGATGTCCAGCAGCACATCCCAGAGGCACCACCAAAAGACTCTGAGGCTGTAGTAGCCACAGGGGGACAGGGGAACTGTTGCCACACAGATCCTGCATTCCAGAGACTGGTTTGGGCTGTGGAAAGTATCTCTGACTTAGGGCTGAGTATAAGAGCATGGACAGGGGTTGACAGCAGGTCTGTCAGGAGACAGGCAGGGATGTCTTCCTTGTTTTTCAGAGCAGAAGCTCCAGGAGATGGCTTCTGCAATACGGGCTGGGTAACATATAGGTGCTGCACAGCCTAGCTACACGATCCTGATCTGCTGGGAAGCATCTGTTCATCCCAAAAGAGATGTTCTATTGTGTCTGCCCTTGCCTCCACAAAGGAAACAGGAGTGTGTGGGGAATTAGATGCATCTATTCTGTGAATGTTGAGTGAATTACAGAGGAGTGTTTGTCTCTCATCTGAAGGCATCTTCTGCAATGGATGTCACTCTCTCAGAAACTGTAAGACTTTAGGGGGTGTGTTGGGAGAAGTGTAGGCATTAAGCAGAACAAAGCATTTTCATTGTAAGGAAGATTTCAAGAAAAAGGAAGGTGAACCAACATCCACCTACAAAATAAAAAAAAGGCAAAATATGACTAAAAAAGGAGACATTTTTTATCTCTAAAGGTACCCAGAAGGAGAGGAATTCAGGTTGTGCACTGAAATCTCCAAAGGCTCATACCAGGAGCAGACTGATATTGGTACCCTTGTAAAATGAAAACAAAACAGCTTTTCAAGAGCTTGCTGAAATAACAGGCAGATAATAGCTGTCCTGAGGCACCCAGGTTCTAAGACAATGCTTAGCTTGATTGAGAAGGCATGTGGAAGTATGAATGGGCAGAATGCCATGCTCCTATAGAGGACACCACATCTAATCCTGAGAGCCTGGAACAGCTAGAGGCAAGGGAGATAACATTGTGGTTGTAGTTACAACCTTGAAACTCATGGCAAAGCTGCATGCATCTGTTTCTATGCCGTAGGTGGAGATCAGACCACTGGACCATATCATGGGCAGGACGTCAGAAGAGAAGCCAGTAATACCTGTTGTAGGTGGCAAGGAGTCTTCAAAACATCTAATTTTATAGAGGACAGAGATAAAGGAAGCTCTGGTTATATGTCACCAGCATAGAATCTCAGAAACCCTAATGAGAACCAGGATCCTGCTGGATTGGATGCTGCCCAGAGGACATAACCTCTGCTATGGGTTTTTGCAGGGAACAGAGAACCTGCTGCAACCACTCTGTATCAAGGAAACCTATGGCAAATGTGTCCAGATGTCATGGATGTTTAACAATCCCACCCCCTTTCTTGGCAGTTTTGTACCACTCTTTGAGGTGGGACTCTCCTTTCAGTAGCTCTCCCAGAGCCCTTTAAGAGTTAATTTTATTAAGCAGTATCAGGCTGGATTTGCTACTGAAAGCTCTGCAAAGAGCAGATGGGACCAGAACAAACATCAGCTCTGTGAAGAGCAGATGGGACCAGAACAAACATCAGCTCTGCTCAGCCAACACTGAGTCTGAAAAATAAAGTGGCAGGAGAAAGAAACATCTCTTGCAGCAGCAGCAGCTCACCCCTGGCTCCCCTCCCACTTGCTGAAGACATCTGACTTCAGTGCTGGGACTGGCTCTTTACTGACTACAGAACCTGCCTCTTCTCCTTGTCACCTGGCTCTTCTCCAGGCTGTGCTATTTTTTAAGTGTGTAGGTGAACTGAAGCCAGTTGATAGCAAGAACATTTGCTATGCACAAATCCTCTGCTATCCTTGCAGGCTTGCCCAGCTTAATTTTTCTAGTTGTATGAAGTAGAGTTGTTTTTCTTAGCCTGATCTTCTCCATTATCCCATTGTTTTCTTTTTTACTCATCACAAGGCTCAGCAGCCTCTGTTGCCTTCAGGGTGAATGTGAATCTATAATCTCCTGGAGATTTTGTTTGTGTTGAAATATCACCTGTTTAAACTTATCTCTGTTCAGGCCACGCAGAGTCTGGTTCATGGAGATTTGCATCTGCACTGGGGAGGACAAATGGGAAATGAAAAAGAAGTATCTTCCAAAAACTGTCACGAAAGTTGCCAGCCTGACCGTGACACTACAGAGTGAAATGAGACTTGCTAAAAGCTGCTGCATGGCAGGTAGACGAGTCTCCTGCATTAACCTCAGTGTTGCCCCTGTATTGGTGAACAAAGGCCATCACCATCCCTTCATGGATGGGAGGTTTATGCCTCTGGCAGCAGCAGGACTACCTGGGAGTTGTTGTCCTCACCACTGCTCTAGTCTTGTGATGGCCCACTCCATGTCTGGTTGCATCTATGTTACTAAACAAAACAGAATGAGAGGTCCAAGGGCTGAGGGGCATGGCATGAGCCATTAATGGTTGGACATGATGATGTTAAAGGTATTTTCCAACCTAAACAATTCTATGATTCTGTGTCAAGTCACCTAAAGCCTAAATCATAGGACTGTGTATGTGGCAGCCAGGATCACTTAGCACAGGGAGAGCACAATACATATCCCCAGCTGCGATGCCATGAAGTCTTCTGGAAGCCCAAAACTCATTTTTATTTTTTGTTTTATTCTTTCTGCATGCAACAGCAAAACCATGTGCCAATAGCTAGCAGCAAATTGAAGTGTCTCAGCTCCCTTCTGGCCAAGGGAAATGTCCTAGCTTTGTGAACAAAGGGATTGTTTAAGACAGGAAGCAAGCTGGTAGGTTTGAAGTATGGAACAGCTCCAAAAAAATTTATTTTTCCTTCAAATTCTATCTTTTCCCTCACAGTCAGTGCAGGCAGTTGAAAGAAAAGAAGTGCTTCTGCCATCTTGGGGAGCACTGCTCCTCTCAGCTGAAAAGCTGCTGATGCAGAGGCATAGGAGAGGTGAACTCCTTTACCAGTATCTGCTGATGCATTTCATGCCTCACCTCTGATAAGCCCACCCCTCCAGTGCAGAGGCAGATGTGAGGTGGGAGCACACTGACACTGGTACTGCTGAGACTTGCACTAGCAGAGCAGCCACATCTTTTGCCTTTCCGCAAAGCAAGTAGTCTGGGAGACAGAGGCATTTGCAGATGGGGTTCTCTAGGCATTGCATGCCTCTCCTCATCATTCTCTTACACTGCAAAAGGGAGCCTTGGAAGAAGAGGTACTTCACCCTTAGAGACAAGCTTGCCTGCCTGTGTGGACATAACAGTCCACCCAGACCAGAGTCATTCCCTGCCATCTCCTCTCCCCTGTCCCATCCTGTTCTGCATGTACTGGACAGCAAGAGCTTGGCTGGACCATGGCTACCTTGCCCTTGCAGGACATGACATGACATGATTCAAATGCAGCTGGCTGCCCTGCACACACATCTGCCAAGAGAGAGGGGTGAGAAGAGGCCAGGGGAGATGTCAAAGGCAACAGCAGAAGCTGTTGCAGGGCTTTGCAGACCTCCAAGAACTGATCTGGATGTCTAGCACTGTGCCCCTGAAAATACACACTTGAATCCAGGGTGTCATTGCAATAGTAACTGAGCCACGCAGTTTTGCTCCCCACATGCCAGGAGACTGGTTAGTAATATGCTGTATTACAGAGCAGCAACCACATCACAGCAAGAGCAAACGATTTCTCAAGGACCCTGAAGGGAATTTACAGCAGGACAAGGAACTGAACCTGATGTTTCCAGTTTAATCTTTGTCTTTTCACAGCTAAAACAGGTGAAAATAGTCAGAAAAAAAGTGTGAAGTTTCTTTTGAAAGTTGAGGGTGTTCTTTGAGAGTGAGAGGGTGACACAACAATGCAACATCATCTAAATAACATGGATTTAAACCTGCCTGAGATGAGGACTTTTGCACTGTGTTCTTGCCATCTGAGTGTAGACAACATGGACACAACGAAATACAGAAGCCTATAGGAGCCTGTAGTCTACAGGATGCATAGGAAATACAGGAATCTTCCCTGAAAGACTGGTTATGTTTACTAAACCGCGTTATAATGCCTCATGTACAACAGACTGCCCATGAGTGACTAGTCTGGCACTAGAAGGGGTGTTTTTATGTGGCTGAAGCGGGCATTACAAGTAAACGAATTACAAGGTATCAGAACCATCAGCCATGTCACCTCTCAGACAGAAAAAACCTCCCAGTAGCAGGCTGCTGCCTGAGGTTCTGCACTGCATAACAAAGGAGCATCTTCTACAAAATCTTGGTTCCCCATCAGCTGTAAGGAGACACAGACTTACCATATGTTTTGCTACTGCGTTGTTGCTATGATTCTACGGGGACCAGTGAACCGAGACAGTATTTTATTATCTAGTTATAAAAAGTCCCTTTGCAAGTTGAAACTACATAGGCCAGATGCGTAGGAAAGGTGGAAAAGGCTGGCTCTGAATCTACCATGAAATATATAAATAATTGAAAGGATTAACATACTGAGTGCATGTGCCAAAAATACAGTCCCCAAACAAGAAAAAAACACCATGCAAAACTGAAGAGTAGAATGGAAACTGAAAATACTCCTTTCTAGTAATTCAGAATCCTTAAAAATTGCTTCCAAATGGCAAGAATAGCTTTTGCTTCTTGTGCAAAAAGAGAAGCTGAAAGTCCTCCTGCAAACAGCAATTATTTCTTTTGTTGTGCTAGTTGCTTACATGAAGAATTTTGAATTTCCTACTTTTTTTCCTTGAATTTTCTATGAGCAACAGAAAAATTAGGGGTATTATCACAAAGATAATACACTAGTGAGCACAAATTTCATTTGAGTAGTCATTTCTATTGCTATTAATCTGTTAAAATTATTTTTGTTTGCTTTATGTTAAAAAAGTTTAGCTGAAATGGCAAAAAAAAAAAAAAAAATTAGGGGAAGAGGTAAGTTTTCTAACCTTTCAATTCAAATCTGACAACATTCCTATTTCACTGCTGAAGCTTCAGCAAAACCTCTACAAAGTTAGTGAAACTTCAGGTTTTCAATGCAACTTCAGGGTCGCATTCCCACTTGAAAGCAAAAATTAAGCAGAAAAAAAAATTAAAATAATAGGCCAAGAGTTTTAGTCTTTTAACATGTTTTGTGAAGAAATAAAAGGCCTGTGATTGTGCACTCTGTTCCTGTTTGTGGGACACCTATAAATAAATCTCAATCTATTATTTTATCATTTGAAACCAATCTTCCCTGGTCCACTGGGTTTAGCAAACTGAGCAGCCTGCTATGCACAGAGCTAGAGAAATCTCTCAGCTGACAGACTATTGCACCAGCCTTCCCTGGCAATTAATTTTAGGTGTGACTGACCATATAGTCTTCTCACACAAGCTGTTGTAATTATTTCAGATTGCTATACACATACCTAAGCTCTCCTGAGGTCTCCTCAACAGAGCATCCTAATAACCAGCGAAATATCCAAGCACAGCTCCACTGCAGCTGCAGTGATGCTCAGACCTTTTCAGATATCTACAAACATGTTCCATGTCCCTCCAGCATCAGTAACAGGAGTTAAACCAAGCGCCAAGCCCCAGCCTTGCTTGAGTAGAAAATCAAAACCAAGATACAGAGGACCCATGTGATGAAAGCTGTCCTTGTTCTATTGCTCCATACTGCTGAAATGCTGAGGTTGAGGCAGAAAGGGCGAGACTGGGTGTAGTTTTCACTTGGAAAGACCTTTTAAAGTTAGCAGGTCTAGTATGTTTAACTACAGCTAGTGATAATATATCACTGTACTGATAAGGAAACAGACCCAGTCACCTGATGTTTAGGAATTCCTCTCTATATCCCTTCCTAACTCCCCATATCATCCCCATTAATCTGACTGGCTCCTGGCATGACCCTGTGTGGTTTTCACCCAACTGTGTGCAAAGAAAGATGAAGCAGGGGAGCATTCAGCAGACAAGACTTTGCAACAGAAAAGGTGCTGCTGACCTCCTCTAGTGGCTAAACTAATAGAAATGAAGAGTGGTTTTGGAGGCTCTGTGTGCCTAGGAGCAACAACGTCATTTCATTCAGGATTCAAACAGTCTGCAAACTTGAGGATCTCCAAACTTAGGCTGTATGGTCACATCAGCAAGAGTGGCTGCAGTAGCGGTGGCTCCTGCCTGTGCTATACCTGTAGCATGCGGGAAGGGGATGGTCAGTTGCTCAAGCAACATTCAGATGCTGCACTGAGATAGCTCACATGTTTTTGCCACATTCATTTAGGTGAAACTGTAAGAAATTCATTCTTCAGTGACTTCCAGCTCACACCCAAAGAAGCAAGTGAGGATGAAAGGAAAGCACCCAGGAAGATGTGAAGCCACAGTCCCACATAGGATGGGTACAACCAATGCCAAGAACAATGTGGCCACTGTGTGGAAGATTGCTCTAGAAGCATAAAGACATCATGCATAGGAAACAAAAGCTTCACAGTTTGATAAACAGCCCACTCTCCCTAATCACAGGTGGTGTTACTAAAATACATTTGGTCTGGTCTCTTCCTGTAAGCAGCAAAACTCTTCTACTTGCTTTTCACAGGTGTCTGTGTCCAAATGAACTTAATCTTTCAGCATGACTGTTAAAAGCTTCCTAACAGCACCATGTGATGGGCTTGTAATAAAGCTCTGAGTGACAGAGCTTTATTGAAGTGCTCAAATGCTGATAACCCTGGCTGCATATTTAGAAGCTGCAATAGCCGAGCTGGGCAGAGAGGCATGTTCTCAAGGAGTTCGTGGAGAGCTCCTCCAAAATCTGCCATCCTGGTTGCACGACGGTGTGCCCAGGACAGGCAAGCCTCTGCTGCAGCAAGGAAACCCTGACTGCAGCAGGGTACACCACCAAATGTGTGAGCTGCTTGAATTTCAAGGGCAGTACAAGCCTAACTGGAGGCCAAATATTTTGGCAGGGGTCAGAGTGTACAGATCCTGCCTTGGCGCCCTTGGACTGCAGATTTTGAGATTTTAAACTTATTTCTCCCCTGTTCTGCCACCAGAGGGCACGGCTCCCTTCCCTGCCAGGGGAAGCATTAGCCAGCAAGAGCAGTGGGGCTTGCCTGCTGGAGAAGTTTGAAGTCCTTTTTCTCCCACCTCCCCCTTTACCTACTTTTCAGCCTCTTGGCTGGACCTAGAGCCCTGAGAAGAAGAAAGTACCTGAGAACTTTTGCCAAGGCGGAAGGGAAGACAGACAGCTGATACTTTTTGTGGTTTGGGAGAGCATCTGATATGGCTTGATCCTACGTGGACGCCATGGTTTACGAAGTAGTCAGAGCCTTACCTCAATGTCAGTGAAGTTTCCCAGCACGACAGGACAAGCTGTGCAAGGCTGAACTGCCCTGTTTTCAACATCAGGGACTGTTCCTTTCTGAGGCAAAGAAGCAATGCCATCCTATGTCTGAAAAGCCTTGTTATAGCATGATGATGAATAGGGTCCCAGGCAGTGGATCTCCCACTTTGTCCCCCAGAGCTCTTGGAAATGGGCTTGTACTTAGAAGACAGCACTGGGTACCTTGCAGCTTATTTTCTGCTTGAAGTCAAAAGCCTCTGCCTCATCTCCCATGACAAACAACTCGCTGTCAGGCAGACCCTGGGGCATAGGCAGGTGAGGCTTGCTGCAGTTCTTGACCTGTGGGAAACAAACTGGATACTGAACCAGATGTTCACTCCTCCTTCATAGCCTTTTTAGGACCATGGCATGCAGGGCAGAGAGTAATAGGACAGTGACCTTCTGCTAAGATCACTTATTAAACAGCATATTTTATTTTATTTATTTTTTAGCAGCCACTGCCAGCACAGTGTGACAACCAGCATATCCTCTGCTTTGAGGTGACAACAGAAATCCAACCAGAGCAACAACAGATTTGAGCCATTTTCATCTTACTCCATTTTTTACTATAATTAAAACATAGGCTAAAATCTAGGATGTTAGTGATGCCTTCAGGAAGTCAGTGTAAGGTGAGTTCAGGAGCATTGACAGTAGAACAAAGAAGAAGCCTGGTGTGCGTGGTAATTTGCACTAGCCTGAGGCTCAGTCCTACTCAGTTTACAGTGAGGCTTTCCAACAGCCATTGGGAAGCAAAAAAATTCTAGCTTGCAGCAAAGCTGGACACCTTTTCTCTAACAGATGCATTTCCAAACCAGCATGGGCTTTTAGATGCTGTATGAGGACTCAGGACTAAATTCCCAGATGTATTTCTCACTGATGAGAATTTATGCAAATGCATTTCAGGTTGTGAGCTGCTAGCAAATAGTTTGCTGTTCCTGATAAGACACATATGCCTAGTCTCCAACAGTGGCATTGTCAGGTTTTTGGCTTGCTGGTTAGAATAACAAAACTTTTTTTTAAACATTAGAAGTCAGAAGAAACAAAAACTGAATTAGTGAAACTTTTTGGTTTAGCTCGATGAGCAAAGATTTCATTTATCCTTAGTTACTACTGATTTTGACCTTGATGAATACAATTATTCAGATACAAATACATACAGAGTTATAAAAAACTGTAATTTTCTATCCATATGAACAAAAGTCCACGCAAAATAGGCAAACATAATCTTACCGAGGTAGTCACTTAATAATAAGCAAGAACAATAGCAAACAATTTTCATTTTTTGCAGATGCAATGGATATGAGTTAGAATTTAGCAATTCAGTAGTAAAAACAAAAATAAAAGACACTCTTAAGATATTGTTATGTCCAAGCACCAGGTATCAGAGCCTGTTGTGCTGGAAAAGATTAGGAGTCTGCAAGCAGCCACTTGGGACATAAAATTTTCCTAAGCAACCAAGATTGTATTCCCATGCAAATGATCAGGCTACTAAAAATACCAGGCAATTGAAAGGATCCACTTTATATAAGCAGAAATGTACACAAATCAGCATTTCATGAAGGCTCACCATCAAGCATCAGCAGGTCTTTTATGAGCATCTTAAACATCTGGTTTTGCCCTCTCTCCCTGATAAGTTCTCTCTCTGCATTCACCAGATGCCTCTGTCGTTGTGGAGCTGCAGGCAGCCAGCCCTGGAGACTGGGAAAGGGAAAGGTAATTATCACCAGCGAAGAGAAGGACAACATGACTGAGGGATGCCTTCCAGAAGATTGGTGGAGTTCTTCCCAAAGGGTGCACAAAATTTGGGCACTAAAACTGAGGGCTGCAAAAGCCCGAAGCAGGGCCCGGAGGACACAGCGGGCAGATGCCCATGGTGCAGTACAGCCACTACTATTCCCCCACGTTCAGTCTCCAGCCTGGGAGCTGTGGCCCCACCACAAGCAGAAACAATGAGAACCCATCATCATCACAATAAAACCCTGTGACGTGACCCATGATTTCTTTCGGTATCTCCTGCTCAACATGAGACAACTAAAGGCATTCACTCTGTCCCCTTTTAAACCTATATCCTCCGGTTTCCAAATGACTTTTAGTCTTCCCTGCCAATGGCACAATATAGATGGTACTGAGGGACTTTGTTCTGGTAGCTCTGAGGTCCCACTGCATTAATCTTGGATGAAAATGTCTGGTGCTATAAATACCTCTATATGTATTTCCAAATATTAGGCGACGTGAGTAATCTGGAACATCCCTGGGCAAAACTTCTGAATTAGGAAATCAGATAAAGCTGGACTGTTTCCTGACCTTGTGCACTAAGAACCTAGATAACTCAGATGTCAAATTCTATTCAGAATTTTAGTTTGGGAGGATGTGCTCTAATGATCCTTTTGCAGTGACCAGAGGGGATCTTTTACTGAGCTTCCCATAGATAAAGTTTTGCTGCAGCTCTTAGACATTTCGCTATGCCTCCCTTGTGACAGTAGGGTCAAGCCTTAAGATGATTATGGAGCAACCATGACACTCCAGATGTACTCCTGTGTTCCTTGGAAAACTGAACATGCAATCTCTGCTAAGAAGTTGCGGCATATGGGATGTGGTCCACTTATAACTCCCCAAACAGTCAACAAAAATGGATAAAAAATGTTATTACCGCTGTACAGGCAGGGAAACTGAAGTAGGCAGGAGAAGAGATTTCCCAAGGTCAGCAAGAGAGCCAAGAGCAAAATCAGGCCAACAACTTCCTGCTGTTAGACACAGCCCACCAGGCTGCAGCTGGCAGTGATGAAGAATAAATAAGTATAAAGGAGATGAAGGAGATGGACAGTCATCACTTTAAATGCTCATCAGTCATGCTGGTTTAATGGGTATGAATGACCAGCATCTCCAAACCTGACGGTCTCACTGATAATGGTGATAGGGACCATGGGTTGGACTGCACATCATAGGCAAAGCCCATCTTGCAGGTTGATGTCACCCTCAGCAAGTTTGTAGATCACACCAAGCTGAGTGGTGTGGCTGACACACCTGAGGGACAGGATGCCATCCAGAGGGACCTGGACAAGCTTGAGAAGTGGGCCCCTGTGATCATCATGAGGTTCAACAAGGCCAAGTGCAAGGTCCTGCATCTGGGTCAGAGTAATCCCTGGTATTAATACAGGCTGGGGGATGAAAGGATGGAGAGCACAGAATCATAGAATGGTTTGGGTTAAAAGGGACCTCAAAGATCATCTAGTTTGAACCCCCCTGCCGTGGCAGGTACACTTCCCACTAGACCAGGCTGCTCAAGGCCCCATCCAACCTGGCCTTGAACACCTCCAGGGATGGAGCACCCACAACCACCCTTGGGCAATCTATTCCATTGTCTCACCAACCTCAGAGTGAAGAATTTCCTTCTAATTTCCAATATAAATCTACCATCTTCTAGTTTGAACCCATTACTCCTTGTCCTATCACACAAAGGAGGAGGGCCACAAAATTCATCAAAGGGCTGGAACACCTCTCCTATGGAGAAAGGCTGAGAGAGTTGGTGGTGTTAAGCCTGGAGAAAAGAAGACTCTGGGGAGAATTTATTGTGGCCTTTCAATACTTAAAGGGGGCCTATATGAAAGATGGGGACAGTCTTTTTAGAAGGGCCTTTTGTGACAGGACAAGGGGTAATGGTTTTAAACTAAAAGAGGGTGGATTTAGACTAGGTATAAAGAAATTTTTTACAATGAGGGGGGTGAAACACTGGAATAGGTTGCCCAGAGAGCTGGTTGATGGCCCATCCCTGGAAACATTCAAGGACAGGTTGCACAGGACTCTGAGCAGCCTGATCTAGTGAAAGATGTCCCTGCTTACTGCAAGGTGGTTGGACAAGTTGACCTTTAAAGGTCCCTTCCAACCAAAAGCAGTCTATGATTCTATAGCTCTATGATTCAATGTACAAACATTCTTGGCACTCCTCTGCAGGCAGCAGGGCTGCATAGCCCTACTGCGTTGAGAGCTCTTCTGTACTGAACTTCTACTCACTCTTTCATAGGATGGGATGTTGTGCATGGGCCTCTCAAAGCAGCCCTAAGAACGAGTTTTGACCCCATCATCAGATGGCAAGGTGTTTTGACCTTTAATAACCTACCCAGACTGGGGCCTGGGAGCATAGTTTCTTCTCTTTCCAGCCCTCCCACGCACTGTATCTTTACAATTCATGTTGGCTACCAGACCAAGCAGAGGGAGATTGCTTTTGTCCTTCTTCCTTTGTGTCTTTTTGCAGGGCCAATGCACCAGCTTGTCCTTTATGATGAGCAGTCCTTCACTGCATTCCTGATGAGACGCCAGCCTCCCTTTGTCAACAACATCCACCACAGCCCTCTTCCAGTGACCCCTCTGGGTGGGTCCTTGGAGCTCTGTCTCAGCTCAGTTTAAGATCTTATGTATTCAGTGTTGCCTACAGTAAAGAGCAGGCTCTGTGTACATAAGGCTCTTGTATATTCATTTATCCCCTACATTATTTTCTTCGGAAAAGTTAAACAGCAGCTGGAAGAGCTCTATTGCAACCCCAATATTATTTTCTGGACCAGATGCTTATTTTAACACTGTACACAGAAATAATAGAAAATTACTCTGGAAGCAATGGCACTGCAGCTTCTTTAAAGTAATTAGTATTTTGGCAGCAGCTACTTTCACCCACAGAATGCAGCTCGGGGTTAAGAATGGAGGTGTAGAAGAAGCATTACTTATCACAGCTCCAGTCTCCTCAGTGCTTCTATTAAAACTTTTTTTTTTTCCTCTAGGAATTTTTCTTTGTGCTGAAACCAGGCATACTGGGAAGAATTACTAGTGATCTTTATTACTTTTACTGTTGCAATTGAGACATATCTTGAAAACATATTAAGTTTTGAGTAAGAACAGAGATCCCTTCCTCTTTTAACCCTTGCACTATTTTACTAGTTTGGGACTGCATTGCTCAAACACCCTTCCCCATTCACCTGTGCATAATTGTTGACTACTTAACAGATAAGTATTTCAGACCTCAATAAAGAACAATTGTTTTGTTACAAGATGTTTGGTACCACCTATAGGAGTACAGAGCCTGTTTTGACCCTCTTTTGGTCTCTGCAGGACAGTGTGAAACCTTGCATAAAAGACCTCCTTTTCTAGGAAACAGTCTTGCTGTGTCACTGCTACTCACCTCCTGCTTTCTGCAGAGCTTCACTGATTTAATCTCAGAAAAGGCAGCTGAAGTTTTACATCAATAATAATCCTCTCAGAGCAGGATTCAAACATGCTCCAGCAAACTTGGCCAGACTGCAGCACACCTACCAGACCAGCATATATAGAGTCTCAGGAGGCTTTGATCACTAGTGCAGAAAGGAGCAACCTAAAGTTACTTTGTAAAGTGAAGCCTAGTTATGGATAATTGTTAAAAAAATAAATAGGATTTGTCTTTTATCATCACTTTCCTGAAGTTCTAAAACAGAACCAGGGATGTTGTCAGGAGCCAGCGTTTTATGGATGCTTCATGCTAGTCTGCTACACTCAGGGACATTCACTGCAGCAAGAACTGATTTGAAGAAGCATGGAGAACCAACAGCTCTTGCTGAAAGGAGTTATCTCATATTTTTATCATGATTATATTTCTGGTTTCGGTTGAAAAAAGGTATTCTAAATAACAAAACCTGAATTGTTTTCTTCTCCTTTATCTCTCTCACTTTTTCCTCTTGTTTGCTCCTCTGTTTTCCTTAGCAACCGGTGTAAAGAGGAGAAAAGGAGGTGAAAAATAAACAGGGCTGGGGTTTTTTTAATAGAAAGGGGAGAGGGTGCATTTGTTTCTGCCAAATAAAACAGAAATGTTGCATCAAAACAGAAAATCTGTGAAAGTGGTTGCTGGGGGAAATTTTGTCAGACTATTTTTATGGGTATTTTTATCATCATCATTAACCCGCTATGCTTTTAGCACTACTTCTCACTGCTAGAAAACAGTGATGATTTCTTCAGAAGTCCTGGAGTGGATCTGAAGACCTCAGTTCCTGAGACAGGGTCAGGTCATAAAAGCAGAAGGGTGTCAGGCAGTGTTGCATGGGCAATTCCAGCTGTGGAGCTGGTGACTCACTTCTCCTGTCCCTGGACTAATGACCACCTTTTTCTTGTCATATCCTAGTTTTTCACTGCCACAGAGCGCAAACACCAAGCAACTCTCAAGCAAGAAAGTAATCCCTTGCCAGAAGTCGTCACCTCAAAATACCTATGCTCTGATCAACTGATGTTCTGACCAAGGGAGATCTCACCCAATTCCTGACTTTTCCTTTCCTTCAGGAACAAGGTATCAGGCAAGGACAAGCCAATGCTGAAAACACCATCAGCCCCAAACCACTAGGGACATCCCCCTGTGCAGGAAGCTGGGCTGCATGCTGTGCACCAAAGTCTCCTTAGGTCAATGGATAAAGGTCAGTATCCTCTGTAGGAAACTGCTTAAACTCAGTGCTGACCAAAGCTGTGGCTGTCTAGACTCCAGGACCAAGAAAACCTTTTGCACCTTTGCTGCTGAACAAGGTCAGGATAACACACTGAGTGACAGCTTCTCCCTCCAAGGGGATCCAGGGAAAAGAACTGTCACCACAGCATCACATCTTGCAGTTGTGTACCTGTGTATCATGCACGGGGCATCTAAGACATTTGTATAGGCACTATACAACATGATTAGCAAGTCTGAAGAATTGTCCCAAATCTTTTCACAAATCCAGATGTAGCCACTGGACAGGTTCACCCAATGTTTGACAAAGCTCGTGCCAGATAGAGATGCTAATATTTGGAAGAGGTTGTGCTGTGAGAAAATACGATAAAAATCCATCAACCGTCAACTGAAGTGATTTGCTTGACTACTATGAGAGGTGGGAGGGGACAGATTGCTCTCTGCTCTGAGACTGCTCTGCAGGCCAGAAAGACCTTTTCCATCATTGTCTGACAAAAAAGCAGCATTGCTGTCAGCAGATCTCACCCCTGTGACCCATTGGCAAAAACTGTCTAAGAATGAAGAAATGAAAGGTCTTAGATTCATAAATTTCACTGGTTTTAAAAAATAAGCAGGAGATTTTTAAGATTAGGGGCTCAGTTTTTTTGCTTCGTCCAAACTCTTTCTGCAGTGACGTAAACCAAGGAATGGTCAAGGAATTGATGTAGTCCCACAGGTAAAAGCAAAGGGATGAGAAATGGGGTCTTGCACAGAGTTCGGGAGGAGTTATACAACTGCCCTTTGACTTTGGTGACTTTTGATAGAATGAGTGATTTATCCTATTTCAAATTTTCATTTGTATTTGAGACAGATTTTGGCATATTAGCTTCTCCTGTGGGTATATCCCAGATATTCTCAATTCTTGATGGGAAGGAGTATCATGGAAAGAATTAGTCAGGTTGAGGGTTGAGTCATTTTCCTTGTTCCTTCAGCTGATGGGATATGTTCAGTCACCTGACAAATTATGGAGAAATGCAACTTCCCTATTAATGGGTCCAGTAGAAGAGGCATTCCAGACAGCTGTGGAAGATTGATACAGACATAACAGCATTAGGCTTTACCATTTCCCTTGGACTCATTTGGTTTGTGACCATGCACTGGGGGCAGCTCCAGTAATTGCAGTGACTGGTGGACTATGTCATGAGCAAGAGGGAGTTGCCTTCATGGAGCAGCTTGCAGCAAGATCACCACAGCAGCAGAAGGTGGAGGTACTGTGCATGTGCCCGAGGAAAGACAAACTCATTCCTGATGGTACAACACATGAAGAAGGAAAGAATTAACGATGCAAGTAATTTGTACAGAGATGGATGGGTGCTTCTTCATAGCCTTAGAAACAGAGTTCAATCAGCCCTCATGTGCTGAGGAGAACCAGCAAGAAGTATGATGGTTCCTTGCACTTCCCTTGGCTTCAGGTCACTGGAAGACTCTAAAGTAAATGAAAGCAAAGTAGGAAGAACATGAATGCCCCTGCTCCAAATGTGTTGTGTACAGGTTGCTTGACACAGAGATGATGCAAGGAGACAGAGAGCAGAGCACCACAGGGTTGGCAATTGTTATCTGCTAAGCATTTTGCAAGGGGCTGCCACCACAACAGGAGCTTCTTGTGAAGATGCTTGGAGGAAGTGAGTGGGATAAGGCCAGGAGAGAAAAGAGAGAAGACTGAGCAGTAAGTGAAGGAGGCAAAGGAAGTTGAAGGAATAAAGAGCCCCTCAGCAGTGGTGGGAGTGTGGTGGGAGAGAGTGGGTAGAGCAAAATCATCTGCAGGTGAGTAGAGGGGAAGCAGATGCATATAAGGGGATGGAGTGAGGACAGGAGGAGTAGGACAGCAGGGAAAGCACTGTGTCTAAAGGCCCTGTGAGGATTGCACCAGAGGTAGAAATCTTTCCCTTAGGGGTTGCAAATCAGTTACACTGGCTGGATTAGGAGGACATGCCACTGTAAACAGAAGTGGTTTATCCAAAGAACAAACCTCTCTGCTAAGAGGTTATCTAGAGAAGTATGGAGACACTAATTCAGGAGGCAATTTTTAACCTTGGCAGTTGCCTTACCCAGTCTCCCCAAGAAGGCAGATGAAACCTGATGGATGCAGGGTTCTGCACTGCTAAGGGATATTTCTTGTTTAGTTAATATTCCTGATTTATACAATGATAACAAGAAAAGCACTCCTCTGCCATTCTATTTCTATAGGTCAGAAGTTTAATGTTTTAGTATTGCCATCATTTTTGTTTCTAAACATTGAAATATCCAGGCTGGATGTTGTATATCTTTCCCACTAGCCAGCTTTCTGCAGCAGCAGCCTCATTTGTATTCTGTCTTTCACTTGAGCAAAAAAACCCACTCTGCATTGCCACAACTAAGTACTTCCCCACTGTGATACAGAGATTGCCAAACAGTCACACTAAATTCAATATGTCCCTGCTAACATATTTTATTCATACTGATGATCTGCTTCACAGTGTGTTCCCAAAGACTTGCATTAAAAATTAAGCTCCAGACTTCTAACAAAATATATAAAGCAAAATAAAGTATCTTTTTCTACGTAGATGTACAATGAAGCTGCCTCTTCTTCAAGGCTGATCTACCACAGATTTCAGGCTGGGGGGTTTTTTTGCCACACAGGGCTTGAGTGTCATCCTGTACAATGGAGAAATTTGTGACTTCTTAGAGAGTTATTGTCTATAAAGTCCTGCTCCTTTCCCCAGTTAAAAATTAATATCAGGCTGTGGAGAAGTTTTGGACTGGGTGATCCCACAAAGTGAGGCTTCCTCCAAGATGATGTTCATGAGTGGACCTCACCAGAATACGCAAAGTCCTTTACCCTTGGGGTACTGTATTTCTGTCTTGAGGAGCAGAAGTGGCCCTATCTGTTGGGGATTAATGTCTCCCTCGCCCCTCTTGGTTGGATCTTTTCCTCACATTCTGCCTACTGCCCAGTGAAGTGGTGGAGTCACCATCCCTGGAGGTATTTAGAAGATGTATAGATGTGGTGCTGAGGGACATGTTTTAGTGGTGACATGGTAGTGCTGAGATAATGGTTGGACTTGATGATCTGAAAGGTCTCTTGCCACCAAAATGATTCTGTGATTCTGATTTTGTTCATGAAAGGAAATCCAGCTAAACCCATGACATAACTTCAAGTAAGATGTTGCAGGGAATCTGACAGATTTATGAGCCAGAGACACTTTTTGTAGGGCTCTCCTTTGCTGTCAGCAAGTCCAAGGTTTCACCCGTGGGTTTGGGCAGAACTGCATCCTCCAGGTGCAATAAAGGTGGTGTAACATTTGGCCTCAAGCTACACAAGCCGTAGCACTCTGTCACACATACTCCAGGGGTAGGAAATATCTGGGCTAAACTAGATTCTTTCCACATCCCACGGGGAAAGACAGGATCTCCAAGGGATGGCTCACAGCCTCTCAGACATGTTTTAGAGTTGGAGGACTCATCACCCAAAACTCCCTCCATCGTGTTAGAGACACACAGGCAGAGGTCACAGCGGGTACTGCTACTTTTCTGACACTCAAACTGAACGAGGCAGATCTGTTCTTTCTTTTGTGGGCAGAGCAAAACACCTGGGGAGAAATGGGGAAGAAAGAAGTGTCAGCTGCTGGCAGTGATCTGTGTCAGAAGCAGCAGACCAGAAAAGATGCCCCTCCTTACCTTGCATGAAACATTTCATGCAATACTTGAGTTTCCTCTCACTGAGTCTTGTTAGAAACTGCTTTTTCAATTTTTACTGGCACTGATACGAGTCCACCTTTGGTGCCATGTGTACACTCCCTAGGTCATGAGGTTGTGCACTGCTCCATGAGTGACAGTGCAGTCTAGGGATGGCAAGACTAGGATGCTCCATGGGGGAAGGAAAGCTGAGAGCCAAACAAGGGGCAGGGCAGGTCCGGTAGCAATAACCATGATCACCCACAGTCCAGTGATGTCCAGGCAAGGCCAAAGTGACAAGGTACATCTGAGGTCAAGCCAGGAATTTGAGCCACTGCAGTCCAAGGCTAGACACAACACACATGACACAACTCATGCAAGAGCTAAGGCCAAGGGACTGGGCTTCAATGCTGCTCCTGGGCTAGCGAGTGATGGAGGGTCCAGGGGAGGCTGGACGGAGCAATGACAGATTGTTCATGTACTTCGGTTCCTGACAGCTATCATGAGGGGAAGTTTAGGAATAGTGTTACCCCTTGGCTAGTTAAGCACTTCTAACACTTAGCCAATAACAGGACTTATTCTCAGATGCTCAGCTTCTAATTGCCACCAAACTTTATTCTAAGACCTTTATCTCTCCCACTTTTCAATGTTACATGACTATTTAATAGCCACTCCTGCAAGGAGCTGGAAGCAGAGGGAGGGCTAAGAAAATTGTATATTGAAATGCTGCAACTGTTGACCTGCAAAGGAATGGAGAAGTGATGCTCACTACCAGCTTATCCTCCTCCCACCAGAGCCTCCCAGGCAGCACCAGTTCCCTGGCTCAGGCAGCTCAGCCACAGCTATAATTCAGTGTGAGTAAAAAAAACTATTTCGGCAGGAAAAGCTGAAACAGCAGAGGGCTTCTTGTCACCATCTCTGGACAAGCCCAGGAGAGGCAGAAATGGTTTGTTTAATGCTGTCTCTCATTATTCCTGGCACTTTATGACTCATTAAGCATCCTAGTTTTGTAACTAACTCCTGCTGAGCTCAACATTTGATATACATTTATGGGTGGCCTGTTGGCTGTAATAACGATTGAACTATTCGTAATTCCCCTAACCATGTTAACTCCTTCCTTTGCATGCCAGGCTTCCTTTAAATGACTGTAAGTGAAAGATGCTGAGGACTTCAGCTCTTAACATAGAATGAATCACATTTGTCTAGGCAATTTATTAAGATAGTTATATGCTGCAATGAGACACACTTGTTCTGAGTCCAGATAAACTATGCTGTGTCCTAATACCTTTGACACTTATCCTCTTCTATATCTACTATGCTTTTTACCATAGATGTATCCATGCAGACAGATGCTTGATACTGATTTCCATCAGAAAAAGGTCAGCAGCACACACATCAGTATTCATTCACTTGTATGAAACAGCAACAGGAGCCAAATGACCCTTCTTGCGCATCACAGGTCAGAATTAGAAGCAAAGGACCTCTGTTCAGGAACCTTCTTATGATATAAGTGATCTTGTCAGTTTTTCCCATTTTCCATCTTGCTTTCTTTGCAAAAGGTCAGTGAGAGTTCAAAACAGACCCAGCTTGACAACTGATGCAAACAAGGCAACCACAAACACTCAGCATAAGTTTGATAGAGACAAGTCTTTTTTGAGATGACAGCACATTTAACCTGTCTCTTCTGAAAGCGTCATGCACAATCACCTTGGAGGTAGGTAGACTGGTCTGTGATTTAGGTTAATTCTTTTTCATTCACTTGAAGCACAGAGTCACTTAGCCTGGCCACTCTGAAAAGATGTCTTTCTGTGTACAGTTGAACGAATCCAGTCTGTGTGTATTTCGGAGCATGACTGAAAAGTCACCAACAAAATCGCACAGATCTAAACTGAAGGTCAGTATCCTAGATTACTTTAAACTCAAGGTGGAAGCTTCAACCAAAGAGTCTATCACAGAAGCGTGCCTGATTTCAGACTAATTTGAATGAGAACATTCTCAGAAATTCAGTGGTGTGTAGGACAGTATTCAAGATGGCCTTGTACCGGGTCTGGGTGGGCTGCTTCTTCACAGCAGCCTGTATAGTGCCGTGCCTTGCATCTGTGGCTAAAATAGCATTGGTAACACACCAGAGTTTTGGCTATTACTGAAGCCCAGCATTAAGGCTTCCTCTCCAATGCTCCCTGCTCTAACATTAAAGGTCTGTAGGCTGGAGATGGGCAAGAGGTTGGAAGACGAAATAACTGGGACAGCTGACTCAAACAACCAAAGGGATATCCCATACCATAAGACGTTGTGCTCGGAAATAAAAGCTGAGGAAATGGAGCATGATGGGAGGACATTTGTGGTGATGTCATTTATTTTCCCAAGCAACCGCTATGCATAGTGCGGCCCTGCTTCCCAAAAAGTAGCTGGGCATCTGCCTGCTGATGGGATGTAGTGAATTAATTCCCTTTTTTCTGTTTGCTTCTGTATAAAGCTTTTGCTTTTCTTAATAATTGTACTTATCTCAACCTATGAGCTTTTCCATGTAATTTTCTTCCCCAGTCCTTTTGAGGAAGAGGACTGAGAAAGGAGCTGGGTGGGTGTCTGGTAGCCAGTCAAGGTCAACCCTCCACAGGGTTCTGGACAAAGATTAATTTTCTTGACTAGTTCTTTCTATTTTGGTTACTGTTGTTCACAAAGAAAACACATGATGTAAACTTCAAAGGCATTTTTATGTGAGAATTGTCAATTTGATTCAATACTGTCAACCTCAAACATTCAATAATCATCAGTCTTGGTTAGAAAGAAGAAAAACACTTTGGGTCTTACCTTGTAAGTCTTAGAGTTTGAGCCCACAGGGACATGGTTGTATGACCAGAATATTCTAATTCAAGCCTGCATTGCCCTACTGAGAATGGCCCCACTCTCATTAGTGCCTATTTTATATTCCTGCTGCTTGTCTTATGTCAAGACTAGTCAGGAGGAGAGTCAAACAAGCTTCATGATCTGGCTGGTGAAAACAGGGACAAGAAGGGTCTTGTTCATTATTGCAAAATCTTTTGTTTCAGCAGTGGTTTGCAGTAGCAGCCAGGCTGTGTTCAGAGTCTGCCATAGGGTGGCCCAGAAGGAGCGGATGATGCAGGAGGTCTGCACAGGAGCCTAGTTTGTCACCACAGCATTTATGCAGTAGTTCCTGTCAGCATGAAAAAAAATTAAGTCAGTCAAGTGCTTTGACTGCAGTATTTCTGTCTTTGTCCTGCATTGCTTTAGGCAAGGTTTAGACACTTACTATTGGCGTCTCGGGCTTTTGCTGATTGTGTTTTAAAGCTAGAGACATGACTGTTATGAATTGAAAATGCACAAAATCACCCCTGGAGGAGTAAAAACAACAAATTGTACTGCATAGTCTTGAGTGTCAGAGAATGTGTTTCTCTGGAAGAGAATTAGTTATTGTCTTACTCCATGAAACTAGTGAAATCTCTCAGAAAAGACTCTCTGTGGGGAACCTGATCCTTTGGGAAGGAGGATGAGTTAGTGATTAGAGATGAAATGCAAAGGTGTTTTCAGCATAGCGGCTGTCTGCTCCATTTTCTAATACAGTACATTACATTGTTAATGGAAATGTAGCTTTTCACCTCCTGTTTTTCTCCCAGTAGAATTAATTTCAGCACTGTTTGCATGCCAAGCATGCACACTCACAGCTGTGAGCTCCCGAGAGAGGCACAGCTTGGACCTGCACAGATAAGATCACAAAGAGTCTGCAACAGGGCTGGGAGCTGAACCCACTGCCTTTGTCAAGTGACTTCACCAGTCTTTGCTCCTGCCCACAGGAACTATCCCACACCATTACAGACAGGCCTCAGGAGCCAGCAGATTTGGGGAAAAGCATCTCATGATTTTGAAGTCCTTTGTAAGATCTGCAGGGACAGGAGTTTTCTGTTCCACTCTGTAATGCAGCAAAGAGGGGAAAAACACCCACCATTTCCCAGAGAGCAGCTATCCCTTTCCAGTAGGCTAATTCAATGCGCACCTCTGGTCCTCCCAAGAATCTCTGTTTCAAGGCTGCTTGTGTCATTTATTAAAAGAGAGCAGGGAGGAACAGATTTTAAAGAAGCAAGCTGTGAATGGGCAGGGAAACACAGGCTGCCAAGTCTTTGGGAACCCTCAGAGATGAAAGTACCACAGGAGTGCCACATGGCAATGCTGCTGGTATATGTACCATGCTGCTCAAATAGCTCTCCACATGCCAGTTATGGAGGGAGGGAATTGTGGAGCTGGAGACATGGAGCTCACTAAATCTGATGGTCATGGAATGGGAGAGTAAAAGGGAGTAAATTGTTCCATGGAACAGGAGCCACTGTCTCAAGCTGAAAGCCCTGGAAAACAAAGCAACAGGGTATGTAAGTACTTCCGTGGGAGCTGCCTGCGAATGAAGCTGCTTGGTTTTCACTTGGATTTGCAGCTGCATGTTTGTGAAGAAAATGAGGGTGGAAAAGCTGGAGAAACACCACGGGAGACTTTTTGAGAGGACTTCAGGCTTGTACTTAAGAGAGAGTAAAGTACCTCCTGCTGTGGGGGTGTGCTCAAGGTACACAAACTGTAGGAATATCAACTCGTATTTCATCCTGCTGGAATCAAATCACAAAGCCCCAACTCCTAACTAGCTGCTCAGGCCAAAAGGAGATTGTCTATTTTCAAGGTGCTTAGGTAAAAGAAGAGTGAAATCATGAGATGTGAGGCAGAGATTCTGCTCTATTATTGCAGTGCCAACATACAGCATCTTAAATAAAGTCAACAATATTATTTTGTGTGTGCTTAGGAACAAATTGTAATCCCTCATCCAACATTACCCAAGGCTGTAGTTACCCCAGCGTAAATGAAACCATAACTATATATACACAGCCATTAACGTACTTGGTTCCCATCAGCATAGCTGCTATCATTGCTTTCCATACCCAAAGAGGAAAAAACAGCAGAAAACTTGTTTACTGGCACATTTGCTTCATAGAATCATAGAATGGTTTGGGTTAGAAGGTACCTCAAAGATCATTTAGTTCCAACCCCCCTGCCGTGGCAGGTACACTTCCCACTAGACCAGGCTGCTCAAGACCCCATCCAACCTGGCCTTGAACACCTCCAGGGATGGAGCACCCACAACCCCCCTGGGCAACTTATTCCATTGTCTCACCACCCTCAGAGTCAAGGATTTCCTTCTAATTTCCAATCTCCATCTACTCTCTTCCAGTTTGAACCCACTGCCCCTCATCCTATCACTACCCCTCCCCAGCCTTTTTGAAGGCCCCCTTCAGACACTGGAAGACAATTTGCATGTATTTTTTACATCTCTGGAGAACAAAACTCTTGGTATTGACAAGACAGAAACTTCCTGAAGTCAAAACCCTGTGGCCAGAGTTTGCTTTCTTCACCCCATGCTCATCAGCAGAGGGTGATTTGCGAACCTGTCAATAAAGTTTATCATGGCGGTGAGGCACCACACGGTAGACCTGAAAGTCATCTGGTGGCTTACCCAACCAGCCCAGCTTTGGCTAACAAATCAAAAGGACAATTTGAAGCTGAAAGTCAACAATGGAGGGATTTTGCAGCTGCTGGCCCACCTGTGAGACATCACTTCCGTGATATTGAATATTTTTATTTGAACGTGGGTGGGCTAGGGCTGCCAAAGACACACCAAAGAGGCCACAGCTCTGCCCGGGAGCTCTTTGTCTTCCGAAGGGGGAACTGGACGGGGCCATTTGACCTGCTGGGCGTGTTGTCACCAAGAGCCACCCTTCCCATGACGTCAGCACCCCTCTGCTAACCGAGCGCCCACCCCGCGGAGGGAGGGCGCTGCACCCCGGGGCCGGCAGGGGGCGCGGCGGAGACGTGCGCCCCGCCGGGGGCGGGGCTCCGCCGGCGGTGCAGAGGCCGGCACCGCCTCCCACGATGGCAGAGGGGGCTGCAAGATGGCGGCGGGTCCGCCTCGCACCGCCGCCGAGGCCTACCGGCCTAACCGCTTCGTCTCGCTCCCTGCCGAGCTCGACCCCGACAACTACGACACATCGCCGGAGAAGCGCCGCGCCGAGGCCGAGCGCCTGGCCATCCGCGCCCGACTCAAGCGGCAGTACCAGCTGCAGCTCAACAACCCCAACCCACCGGCCATCATCGTGAGTAGGGGAGGTGGACGAGGGCCGGGGTGGGCGCGGACGTTGTTTGCCTATCCCGGCGCCCCGGAGCAGGGCCTGTGCCCGGGTCCGTGGGGGGCGGGCGCTGCCTTCCCCTTGACCTTGGCGTCCGTCTCGGCCTGGGCCGGGAGGCAGCCGGGGGCTCGTCAGGCCCCGGTCCAGCGGCGGGGCGGAGGGGGCCGCGGTGAGCCGAGTGGCCGTTGCAAGGCCCCGAGGGCCTCACTGTGGCTTTCTTCCCAACCCAGGAAGATCCCGCCTTGCTCCGCTGGGCCTATGCTAGGACGCAGAATGTCTACCCTACTTTCCGCCCGACAGCTAAGACGTCCTTTCTAGGAGCTCTTTTTGCGATAGGCCCTCTCCTTTTCTGGGCTGCTGCTTTCAAATTTGACAGGGTAAGTCACTGAACGTCATTGAACACCAAATTGTAAAATGTAGATCTGCCTAAAGTCTTAATTGGTGAGATCCTCTAAGAATGATTAATACAGTTAAAGTAATGAGAGGAGAAAGGCTGCTTACTGAGCCTGCTGTCTCAGAGCCTCATACCTGATTGCAAAGTCCTGTTGCGCTGAGAGACTTGTACCTTTGGGTATGGCCAGACACAGTTTCCCTGATATGGATGTTTTCCTATAATAAAGCTCTGCATAGACTGATGGTGTAAATTAGTCATAAGAGACTTGTTATTTTCAGCTGTTGACATGCAGTAACTGCACTTTCTAAAATAAACAGGGAACTTATGGATGACCAGCCTGGCAACCTCTCTGTGAATTGCTTGACCATTTCTCTAAACTCATGAAGTGAATGGGAAGGAGTACTTATGCTGATTGCAGTGCCTGATCACAGGTGGATGTTTAAGATTTTAGGAGGTTTATCTTGCTTCTCTTCTAACTCCTGAAAGGCAGGTGTCAGAATCTGAGCAAAGATAGATAATTCTGAAAAAACCTTTGCTGTATATATACATAACAAAATGCAAAGTGACTGGTAGACAGTGGCTAGTTTTACTAGTGAATTTGTGGCTATTTTAAAATGCTTTTATTTCCCTCCTTTGCACAAAAGTAGCATTTTTAGATCTTCATAAACTGAGAAGCACAAACATCAATTAAAATTGATAGAATATTTGTAAAGAATATTGTTAACTGGGATGGATCGAAAATACAGGTTTTACGAAATGTGATGAGCATATTGGTATAAATATTTTTGAGACTTAAGCATCTCTGCAACATTTTGGCATGCTGGGTTAGTTTTGTATATAAAGCCACACTTGGGCTTAGCCACCAGATGTGGCTTAGCCTGAGAATGCTTGAAAATGAACCTGTGTGAGTGAAATCTAGACATACTTGCCTGGGAGTATTTAAGATGAAGTCTTTAATGTAGTCTCCAGGACAATTTACTTTCCTTTATTTCTGTCTTCCTCTAATTAATGAAAAATCCCCAAACATCAATAATAATTTTCAGGTGGTATATGAAGCACAATACCTGTAACAGACTTTTTTCTCTGAGGAGTGTTTCTTGTGTATCTGGGAAAGCAAAAGATAAATTGCCAAGTCTTAAGCCAGTCTTCTGGTTTCATCCAGCAGAAGGCATCTGAGCAATATCTGCAGTGTCTGTGTACCATAACAATGCCTGTCAGAAAGGTACATAACCGAAGAGTGAGATACAAATGGGCTGAAAGTGAATACAGGCATATTTTGGCAAGTTCTTAAGAAGTTTCTCCATAGTTAGGTATCTAAACTGGATTATTCAGCCAGAAGGAGGATGCGGAAACTAAATATATAAATTAACTGTCATGCAACTAGTTTGGTGAAAAATGCATCATGGGGGTTGGTCTCTGCTGGCCTGTGAGGGGGGCTGGATGTGCAGGGAGGTCAATCTGAGCCCATCTTCCGTAGCTGGCAGGTGAAGCTAAATGCCTTGTTATTTTTCACAATTTAACCACAATGTCTGTTACCAGAGTTTGTGCTTATGGAATAATTTAGGTTGGAAAAGACCCTTGAGATCATACGTGATACTATCTTCCTGAAATACTAGGACTGCTTTTCTTTCATCCCAGGCTGATTGAATCTCCTCCTCTAATAGGATAATGTTTTCTTTCTTTCACAGGATCGTAGAGAGAAGCTTATCAAAGAAGGTAAATACAAGCGGCCATTCAGTCTATTTTAAGTTCCTGGAATTGCAGTGCTGTTCATGGAGCATAAATAAAATAAGATGTACGGTGTGTTGATGTTTCTCCTTCATAAGAATAAATCTTAATTGCGTGTGAGTTGTCTTGCATCTTTAACAATTGTGGAAAGTGCAGGTAGATACAGAGAGGTTGTTCTCCTTTGGTCCATGTGCAGAGGCTCCTTTTAAACTGTGGAAGTTGCTGCTGTCAGAGCAGCACAGGCTGAAGTTTAAAATTAGCAGCAGGCTTAAATGTTAAGCAAGCCCAAAGCAGTGTCCTAAAGAACTACTACTTGCCTATGAGGTATTTCTTTCCGGTATGGGTTTGGCTATGTAGTTTGGCCTAATAAGATAATAGGCAAGTTCTGTGATATATTTTTAATAACTTTAGGAGCTTGCCTGCCTGCTCTCAATAAGTTGATTTTTCTTTTCCCTAATAAGATACAAGCTTAAACCATGTATTGGATTATTGCAGTAAAATTCTGGATGAAATTATTGTACCAGACTTGGAAATAGTGAGCTGGATGTTGTCATGCTATAGGTGACTAGCATTTCCACTAATTCTGTGATACCTGTGAGTGGGAGACAAGAAGTCAAAAGATAAGGATTTTTATTTTTGACACTGATTCCCTTACAGTATAGGAGAATTCCATTTCACTCCTGCATGTGAGCTATGATTTTAAAAAAAACAACCGCCAAGCCCAAATGAACCTTGTGTCTGCAAAGATGCCTCCTCTGCTTGCTTGTCTTGTAAGAGCACAAACGTTTTCCGCCCAGGTCAGCTGGTGTTCGGGGCTCTGGAGTTGTTACTGTCAAAGGCACTGAAATGTAAGTTCAGACTTGAGTTTTCACGTGACCTGTAGGTACCATCATGATCCAAACAACCCTTATTCTTCAGATACTGTATGGGAGTGGTTTCTTCCCAAGCATTGAGGTCAATGCCAAAAGTTCAGTCTGGTGCAGAAGTTGAAAACTTGCCTGCTGGGAAAGCAGTCTTTGTGAAGTCAGCAAAAGCAGTTCTACCAAGCCTCTTTCCTGTATGATTAGAATGCAAATATGGGCCCTTTGCAGTGCCTCTGCATCAGAGTGAGTTGATGAGCTTTTTCACATAATCACAGAATGGTTGATGTTGGAGGGGAGCTCTGGAGGTCATCTTATCCAACACCCTGCTCAAGCAAGGCCACCTAGAGCAGATTGTCCAGGACCATGTCCAGATGGCTTTTGAGTATCTCCAGGGATGGAGATTCCACAGCTTCTCTGGGTAACCTGTGCCAGCACTTGGTCACTCTCGCAATAAAAATGAGTTTATTGATAATTTTTTCTAAAATGTTGGGGGGATTTTTTTTTTGTTTTTTAAAGTGTTTCCTGTTCTAGTTCTTCCCTTTCCTGTTTGGGTCATGAAGTGTTCTGGCTGTGGGGAGCCTGGTACTAATGCTGTGTGGGAGGCCAGGGCCTGCTTTTGCAATCCCATACATGCTCCCGGGAACCCTTTCGCACCTTGTCTCTGCAGCTTGTTCTGCTAGCCAACTAGTGCAAACCCAGATGATTCTCTCTGCATAACAGCTTCTAAAAGACTGTCGCAAGTGATGTTACAAGATATAACTGTGGGTCAGTGCAGAGAGAGAGGCATCAATGCGTGGGGAAAGTGGTATTTAGGGAAAGAAATAATTGCTTGTCTGAGCATGCTAAATTAACCATCTTCTTGCTGCCACAAACTAATTTGATCTCCCAGGACCCATTTCCTCAGCTAATTGGAGCTGGAGTTGCCACACATGGAAATTCTCCCTTGCAGCTGTATTTGTTTCAGGCCAGTGGAGCAAATGGTTCAGGATGGGTTGTAGGCGAGTGTGGTGCCTCTAGTCTTTTAGGCCAGCCTCAGCTGATGCTTCAGGCACCTGCCACAGCCCTGCCCTTTGCAGAGGAGAGTATCAGATGTTATGTCCCCACAGATTTTATTGTGCCTGGGAAAAGGCTGCCCTACTTTCCTCTCTTGTTATTTGCAGAACTCTCCAAGCTGCTTTCTTGCAAGGAGCAGAGATGCTATGCAGCTGGAGATGGGGTTGATGGTTTGAGGCAGTGGTGCTGGATGTGGAGAGGAAAAAAAGGGGAGTTTTCCTTCAGAAATGTAGAGTGGGGTCAGGAGAGCGAATGTGCCTCATGGAATTTTACCCTTGACTGATGTGTTGCCACCTGTGTCTGCTTCAGTGATGAGTCTATAGCAAGAGAAACTCAAGGCTGTGGGTCACTGGATGGTAATTTAGGTCCCAAACAGAAAAGAAGCTTCTCCCCTCTGCCTGTGAAACATTTAGGCCTCTTTTATCCCTGGATCAGACTGATTAAATCAGCTTCTCTGGCACATTGATCCTCCTGAATGTCCTTCTTATCAGGCTATTTTAGAGTAGACATCTCCCTGTAGATTTTATAATGCAATACTTTGCTCAAAGCTGGTGGTTTTTTTCCCCAAGGATCTGGTGCAGATCCAAAAGCAATGATGGATGTAACTGACTGAAGTTACATGTCACAGCTTTACGTTTCCTTCTCTTTTGGAAAATTGAGGATTTTTTCTCTTGGGAAGTAAGAAACAGATCTTGATGCACCAAGCTTCTTAACGGGAATTTCATGTGAGTTATGTGCTAAAGTGTAGACCTGAGGCTTGGGGTGCTTGGGCTGTGCTCCTGGTTCCCACCCTACTTGGGGCTTTGCTTTCTGCCTCCACCCTGTGGAACTCACCACCTGGGGGTGAAGTTTCTAATAAATTTTGAGGTCCTCCATGATGTTGTCTGCACTTGAGTTTTCTTTCAGGTACCTTCCCTGGCACAAATACCTTGACTGGCCCGACAACCCCTTTCACATTTGCTATGCTGCAAATTAGCACTTAACTAGGGAAAGAATTTGTCAAGAGCTGACAAAAGTCGATGTTGAAGGATGGCCAGAGCGTGGGGTTGGAAAGGAAACTTTCCCTCACTTGGCAGTGAAGAGCTTTGTATTCTCCAATCTTTTCTAATTTGCACTCTACTTTTCTGACAAGTCTTTCCCTGGCAACCCTCCACTGATCAGCAGGTTGAAGTGGCCTGGATAGGAGGCTTAGGTCTGGTAGAAACCTTCAGCTGTGTTTGTAAAACTCTTCCCCTACAAACAGCATAAAATGCTTTGTTGATCCCCAGCTTCTGCCTCTGAAAGACACAAAGGGTTGTATTTTCAGGAGGCCCTGTGAATGGGGGCTGGCTGTCACCTTGTGTCCCCACTAGATACAGCATTCACACCAACTACACATGATGAGAGCTGCAAAAGAACTTCAGCCTCAGTGTGACACCAGGAAAGCTTTAATTGGATACTTGAAAGTTAAGAATAATGGTGTTTTCTAACTGCATTTCTCAAGTTACTTAGGGATGTTTCATGGCCTGGTGACTGCTGGAAATGCCATTCTGTGCTGGTGCACTCTGTGTTGGCCAAGTCAACTGTGCCACCACACATAGGTATGCTGGATTTCCCTGCCTTCACTCACATATTGCAAGCAACAACTACTTCTCTTTACTTGCACTTGGGGTTGAAATGGCTTTTCAGAGGTTCCCAGCACTTGTAGTAGCTTTTATCAAGGTGGTTGGAGGTCTGGAGGCCCCATTTGGTGACAGCGAGACTGAGGGATGATTCAAACATGAAGGCCTGTTAGGAAGAGAGAAGGTATGTTAGGGAAAGAGAGTGAGTTTAAATCCAGGTAAGGTGGCTCTGCTCTACCATAAACAAAAGCCGTATGCATAGTCCCACACTGCCAAGTTCTGCCTCCAGATTGATCAATCCAGGAGGAGAAAACTCTTCAGAGCTGGCATTACAATGCTGATATTAACCAGGCCTCAGAAGTGTCTTTGGACTCCCTGCATGCCCAGGAAGACCAGGTTGTTCCGAAAGCTCTAATTCAAGGTCTGTTGATGATCATCATTAGATTTTAGGGGGTAGAGAACAGAGGACAGTTGGGGGTTTGCTTCTTTGTCCATAGGCTAAGACAAAAATTAAATTAATCAGCATGAAAATTTCCAGCTTCCTGCTCAGGCAACAATTTATGTGGGCAGATGATCAAAGCTGCCTGGCATCGCATGTCTCCAGGGGAGCTCCTGGTGCTGATTGGTAAGGGGGGTGAATGCTGCAGCAGTTTGGTCCAAGTACTTTTCCAACTTGTTGGCAAGAAGCTAGGTTGTACTTTGAGAGTGGCACAGCTGCCCCGTGCTGTGCTGAATTCAAAATCTCACTGGCTCCTTACCATAGTCCCTTCTGCAACCCTCTCGGGCTCCAGCTTGGCTTTGCTCGCCTTCTCAAAACAGTCAGCATCTGGCCCATGAGGAGTCATCATGCTGTGCAAGCTGGCCCCTCCAGGCTGGAAGCCTTCCTCCTTTGCTTCATAGTAGCCTTTGATGAGCCCCATGAACTCACTCATGCAGTTCCCTGCAGGAGGCGTAGAGAAGAGGTTGAATGCAGTGTGATTGGGAAGCATCACAGCTGGGCTGTGAGCTCCTTGAAACCCACAAGCTAAGCTGGGCTAGGCAGTGACTGGAGAGAAGGTTTCTAAGCAGGGCATCACCTGAAAGGACATCAGGGATCCTACCAGGAATGGTTGTATATGTATTATCTGGATTCAGAAACAGAGCTCCCTGATGAAGGTTCATTGATGTTGGTAGGCCTGTGCTTTTCCTACCACCTTGAGTTATGTGAGTACTACACCTGTATACGAACTGCATGGTGTAACCTGATATCTACAGACTTGGATTAGAGATATTAAAGAGCTGGAAGGAAAGTTCAGTGTAGTCATCCTTGTGTTATGGGCACTGAGGGCACAAAATGCCTGGCTGACAATCTGGTGAGAGACCCTGGTTTGCTGTTCCAGGTTATGAGCTTAAAATCGTTTTGTTTGATGTTGTTTCACTGCTTCCAGTCCAGTCAGGCTCTTATGCTTTTGATTTGTGCATCATCTACCTTTCTCTCAAGAGCTACTGTGTGCCCAGAGACAAGGACCTAAATTCTGTTCTTCCCCAAGGTAGAATACTTTAAGTAGATGTTCTGAAACCAATGTACCACTAACTTAGTTAAGAATGCCTATATCTAACCATTCAGTACTTACTGAGTTATGCTCCCTGTAAAGGAACTATTTTCACAGCTGTCATCCCAAGCTTTCAGCTTTCATAGGCCTGATGTGACCAAACAACATGGCAACTTTCTGCTTAGCGGTCAGTTTTTGCAAAACCAGGACACACTTGTTATATATAGTTCCTTTTCACCACTAGCTTGGTCTTCGTTAAGTACAATCCAGGGTCTAAAATATTTAACAACAAAACTAATTTAGCTCAAAGCAGAGTTGGCCTATATATGTATGCAAACACTCATTAATTTTCATCCCAAGTTGTCAATATCTTGTTTAAGACCAGATTGTTATGGGATTTTCATTGAGCTCACTCACGTACAGCACTTGGTGCACTCAGACTGCTGTATGTGCCCTAAGAGCTGGATTGCCAACAAGACTCATAATATATCACTTAGGAAGAATGGGCAGGACAGCAAGAAATCAGACTAGGACTTAAGAGATGAGCTGAGTCTGGCTTCTTATTCATTTGTAGATTTCCTATGTGACACCCAACAACTTAGGTGTGTCTCCATTCCCTATTGGTAAAATAGCATTGTCTTCTCCAGGCAGGATGTTGTGAAGTTAAAATCCCTTGGTGGCTATTAGGTATTAGGTCCCACTGTAATGGAAATCATACAAGTACTCTTCCAATATATGGTATAAAAGCTGTATCAGACACATTTTTTAACCTGTTGTCCAAAGACCCTAGGAGTAATTCACAGCCTCCAGGAATGTAGAAAGGTGACTTAGAGAAGTCAGTATTTATAAGCTGCACAGACACCTTTGAATGTAAAATTGTTACAGTGTCTAGGGGTGTCTGCCTTACTCACTCAAGATCTGCCCTTCTATGTCTGGACTAGAACAGACAACCAACCTGCTCATCATGAATTGAATGCTCAAGCCTCTGGCAAGGTATTGTGGTCAAGTGAGTAGCTGTGGTAGCTGTCTGCATGGGTACTCTTAGCTCACAACACAGACAAGTGAATGAGAGTATTTCAGCAATCTTTTAGCACAGATTAAGCAAGGTTGACCAAATTTGTGTTGATCAACACAACGTGTCTGTGGAAAGTTAGCACAGCTCTGCTGATGTGCAACAACTTATTTGTGGTAAACCAGCAGTGTATCTCACGTCTTAGGGTCTAATAAAAGTGACTTGGTCAGGAGACATGTTTCTAAATCACATGCATTATTGGAAATGAAAGCAGAATGACAGGGAAGGACTTTGTGGATTTACTCAGATGGCTGCATAGCTGCCTACTGTGCTTGCACAGTGACACTTGTCACTAATTCTGCCAGCCCCTAAGATGCTTGGAAATACATCTAAATAGAAGGAAGAGCTGGATATTAAACTGTGGTTAGTAAGTGTGCAGAAAGCGTCTCAGCACTTCAGGGTGACCATAGTGTGATCTTGGTAGCTTCTGAGATAGACCCTTTTAGCTGTCAACAGAAAGAGTGCAGGATGAGCAAGATTTGCTGCCCAATTTCACAGAGAGGCTGTCTCATCCACAATCCGGAGGGGCAATCCCATGTGGGGAACTGGATTTCTAGCATCCATTCAATGCAATGTGTGGCCATGCTCTACCAAGGAGAAACCAAAAAAATGCCAAAAAGAAACTGGTTCTGGTGATGGCAACTGAATTCCCAAAACTTCAGCCAACTTTCTGCCTGAGAAGGAGCCTAGCTCCTGATCTCTGGCTTCTTAAATTCCAGAAGTACTTTCATCACTATGCAGGTGATGAAGAAGGGCTCAGGAGAGCCAATTCATTCCTTTGCTGTATCTCTGACCCTATGATGACCTCAAGCAGCTCTACATCTCTCTGTGCTTCTCACCATTTGTGATACTGTATTTTACTTTCTCCTGTTCTTTGTCTGTGTACTCTAATGAGATATTAAGCAATTCATGCCTGGATGACAGGACAATTTCTACTGCATTTGTGCAATGCCAAGTTCAATATGCACCCGGTAGCAGTGGGAGCCCCTTGAGTACAGACGCATCCATCTATGCAGCCATAACCAGCCCATCACCTCTGAGTTTGCCTGAGATGCTCTAAATAGGAACATCTTTGGTTTTGTTCATTTTCCAGGGAGGACAGACTGGCTCCAAGAAGCTGATTCTAACTCTGCCAAGGACAACAAATCAGACTGCTTCTTCCCTGTCTGCATTTTCAAATAAATGGAGGCTTAGGTTTCTTTTTTCTGTAGTCCTGTACTTAAGCACAACCAACAAAGAGCAGACATACGGTGGTAGTATGGTGGCCGGAAGGTGTTGTTAGCTACCCCCCATCGTGGGGGGAATATGACAAAGTCAGCCAGTGCCACTCCAGGACGGGTCGACTTGGCTGTCAGGACAGTGAAGATAGAAGGATCCTGAAAAAAGCAAAGCAAATATCATGAAACAGAGCAGGGCTCAGAGCTGTCTGTTCAGGTCATCCTGACGGTAAACCTGACTGATACAACCTCTTCCTTGCCAAAACACTTTTACCACCTGCACCTGGTGGTGTGGGTGAGATTTTTGACCCTGTGTGACAGCCCCCAGCATCTCAATCCCATGCTGAACGTAAGGGGCAAGAGATGGGACTGGATAGTTCTTCCTTTAGGCAGCCTAGGAGAGCCTTTGCCACCCCAGAATGATGCCCTTGGAGCCAGCAGCAGATGAAGGGGAGGCACAGCCCCACAAGAAGGTGTACTGCAATTCCAGCAGCTGTCTTCAGCAGTCCTCCTACTAGTAAACCATACCTCTGCCTTAGCCAGTGACAGAGGACAGGAACTTTCTGCTGGATGCATCTAGCCTCACAGCCCCATTAGTTTACAAATATGGAGAACAAAGTGCAGAGAAACTGTGGCTTGCTCTGAGGAGTTTTGAAGCCCCTAGTCCAGTAAAGTGATTTTCTGAGCTTTGATCCCCAAATCATTCTTCTCCTGAAAGGTTTTTCTGGAGTTTAAATAATATTTTCTGCTGGTTGTGCCACTAGAAATGCTCCAGTTTCCTTGCACACCCACTTGCAGATGCAGCCCCATGAGATGGCATCACTGCGGGCACCTCTCCCACTGGGCTAGTTTCCTTTTTAGAAGAGCTGCTTACATTAGTTTTGGCTTTAGTTATTTTCCATAAGATCTAGAAATTATTGCAGTGAAAGCTGCCAGCTCTTCAAATGTATTTCAGTTCTGGGCTCAGAGGAACAAGAAGAAGGAGTCTGTGCAATTTCAAGAAATAAATCAAGGCAAGAATTTGAAGCAAAAATCTTTTTGCTGAGTTGCACAGTGTGTGTTGGCTTCAATATTTGGCTCTCCTCCAGGGCACAGAAATTCTATGCTAAGCTGCATAAAGCTGTTTAAGAAGCTGATCAACCTCCAGTTATGCCTTTGTACCACAAAGGAGGTTGTCTTTCTCTAGAACAGCCTGGTTTGGGCCCAGGGAAAGCAGCTCAAGAGATTTCAGACTGTTTCTTAGAGCACAACATATCTTTTAACAGGGACTGAGCCCCTGGAGCTTAGGGTGGGTTTAGGTGGTATGGTATCCATGCAACATTGCACTGCCTTGCCCAGCTCCAGAACTTACTGCGTGGTCAAAAGCAACAGCATTAATGACCATGAATTTTTCCAGGTGGTATTTATACGGCGTGTAGTTCCCATGCCAGGCTACAACATTGAAGGGGGAGAAATCCTACCAAAGCAAAGAGACAAAGGGTTACCAGACACAACCTTCCAACTTGCTGCACGTATGCAGAGCACTGCTCTTTATCAAATTAAAAAATGAGTTTAGTGCTGGTGAGAGGTACACCAGCAGCCTGAAGCATGACGCTATGTCTAAAGACATAGCCTGACATTGCAAGGACAGGGTTTTCCTCAGCATTTCTACTTGGTGAGCCTCAGCCCGCCCTCCAAGGCGTGGTCTCTAAGGGCTGTTGTGTGCCCAAGCAGTGCAAGGCCAGCTGCAACACTGACTCTCTGATGAGGAAACCCTGGCTTTTCACAGCAGCCCCAGCTACTCTTTTCTACTCCGTCACTATAAATGTATGGAAACAGTGAAGCAAAGACCATTGTCAAGGCTTTCGGCAACCAAGTCTTCACAAAACCTTTTTTCCAGACCGAGGAGCCTCAGCTGGGAAGATGAATGACCCAACAAAGCAAGGGCTCAGTCCTACTCCACTTAACCTGGCAGGACCTCCTGAAACTACATGCATGCTACTGGGTTGCATATCCCAAGCTATGCACTGGCAGTTGCTGTGTTTCAGTGTTACCTGTTCTCCTGTGTCATTCTCACCTGCTGGGCTGCAAACATCTTGCCCTGGTACTTGCTGATCACTGTGTAGCCCCCTGGCACTTGACGGTCCTCATACCATGCGACAGGCACCAAGAAGTCACGTGGATTGGCGAGGCCGTTGGCTCCTGCAAAAAAAAGAGACGTGCCAGAGCTCCTTGGGCAAGCTGCAAACAAAGTGAGAGACTGGCACAAGTTCCTGGCTTCATGGGTACAATTCTGTGTTTTGAATGACCTTACTGCTTCTTGGCCCACCACAAAAGCTGAAACGCTCATGTACTTCTTGTGCTCCTACAAGCAAGTAATTGTAATACATCCCAGCATTTAAGTCCATGCTCCCCTTATGCAACTAAGACAGGTCTCCTTGAGTTCCCTTCTGAACAAGATCAGTATGTCATCCTCAATTAAAGGCACATAATGCTTGGAATTAAGCGAAAACCAGAAGGTGAATTGTTCTCTGTTCCTGGACATCCTGCTGATTGAAAACTTAGCCATGCAGAAGTTACAAGGCATGTCATGAGAGGGCCAAATACATTTCTATATTCTTGCAAAAAGAGTAATAAATTAAGTGCTAGTGATACCTACAAACTCTGGGCATACTGAGGGATTGGTTACTGTGAGGAGTGTATTTTCAAAGCATAAAGCACCATATAAGTGCTGAAATATTCTTCTCCTTTTTCTCTTAGTATTATTGTTACAAAGTGGTTTTGAATTTCTTGGATAAAAATGCAGACATTACTACCTGCTGCTAAGGTTTAACAGTCAGTGCTTTCCTCCAGCTGTCATTTTTTTCAAATGAAAAGTGAAGTTACAACAGAATAAGACTGAAATACAAAGGATCCTGGTCTCTGAGGGGAAGGCGAGTAGGTGGTGAGGAGAGGAGCTCTTATAATTATCACCTCCTGAAAAGGTTTACAGGCAAGTGCACGCATTTTCTTTTCTCTAGAAAGTAAACCTTAAAATAGATTCCTGATTTCTGGAGACCAAAAAAAAAACAACCCACCAAACCTATTCCAACAGTGTCTGAAAACCTAGATAATGGGAAAACTTGTTACAAACAGGCTGGGGCAACAATATCAGTAATCAAGTGGAGCAGGCACAGAATGCAAGTGGGTAAAGGCAGGTAACCTCAGCTGGCTGAAAGGAAAGCTACTGACAAATCACTGTAGGCTTGATACGGAAAGAGATGCAACCAGCATGGCACACAGTCAGGATGCTCAAGTGAGGCCCCATTAAATGGCTGAAAATCAGGCTGGTTCCCCATAGCAAGAATGACTGGCTTCAGCTTCGCTGTGGCCGTGAGATGTTTGCAAAAGCCCTTTGAATGCAGATGGGCCATGCCAAGCTTGTTACTGACTGATAATACCTGGTTAGTTTACTTCAAGCATGGCCAGTCTTTTAGATCTCGCTTAGGGCTATAAAACAATCCCAGTCTAGTGGGAGTGGGGGTAGGAAGAGTGTGGAAACAACCAACCAACCTAAAATGAAAATACAACCAACCCCAAAACACTGATCTGAAAGTGGAAACTATTGATACCAGTTTTATAGTTATTTTAGCTGTTACAAGGGAAGTTTCACTTCCCTTCCCTGAGACAATCTTAGTAGCAGTAACCAGGAGATGTTTTTCTCAGCAATAAAAGTTTGGAGGCAAGTGCTGCAGGGATAAGGAGGGTGAAATAACTTGAGCTGAGCACCTCCAGAGAGCCAGCTTGGAAATCATAGCGGGGATGGTGGGGTTTCAGAAGCCATGCACCCTTGCGATATCTTTGTCATGACAGCAAGAAGCTGAGCCTTCACGACCTGCGACATTGTACAGACTAGGAGGCAGCTGGCAGAGGGGATCTGTGATTTATGAGAGCTAGACCTGTGCTCAGTGAAAGCAGATCTGTCCTGGCAGTACAATAGGGAGATGCAAATGTGTTGCTGATCCGAGTTCTGTGCTGCTCATTTTATTGACTTCTAATCCTCCACGGTGAACAGCTTCTGACACTAAGGTGCTCTAGGCTCTAGAGCTCTAAGGTGCCTCTGTTAAAAGAGGTGTCTGCAGGAGGAAAAACCGCTTGATTAAAGGTAAAATGGGACTTCAAGAATATCTGTTGCCTCTGAAATCTGCCTTTCCTTTTACCATGTAAATTCTCTCCAGTTTGTGCCATATCTGTAAGTAAGAGGTACTAGTGATGATGGCCTTCTCAGTTTCTTTTGGTAGGGACAGGTTCAGAGTCAGCAGATGTGAACTCCCAGACCGGAAGGGAAGAGAGAAAGTGGGTGGGAAAAGCAGGTGGGAGAGAAATGATCCCTTCAGTCTCAGGGGAAAATCAGGATGACTGACCTCTCACATTTTTGGGGGGGACATTTGGTCTGCTGGGATGGAAAGTGTCTTTGGGTAGAAGCATGTGCATGGAAGGATGTATTACATAGAAGATAAAAGGATGGATCTGGGCTTCTAATTCCTGGACATCTCTATGAAATTCACTGTAGGTCTGATAGGATGTTGTTACCAATGGGTCCCAAGTCAGGCAGCTCGAAGTGTACTCCATACACCTCCAGGATATAGCCTCTGGTCTCTCCAAACACCTCCACACTGAAACGCATTCCTTGCTGGAAAATAAAGGAAGATGCTAGAACCCTCCCAGGACTTCTCTAACAAACCACAAACAGCTGAATGCAGGAGCTGGCTTGCTCCAATGCTGAGCCACAGGCAAGGCACAGTCAGCCCTTACCTGGATGACACAGATTTCATTGGGCTCTACTAGCATCTTCCCAAACTCAGTTGTGATGAGGAGTTTTCCTTGCTGGGGCACTGTGGAAACAAAGTACTAGCAGAGGATCTGAAGCAGTGTGGTGATTGCCTCCTTTTCTTACCCCTCAGAGCACCCAGGCTCCAAGGAAGAGCAAAGGGCCCTTTCTGACCCTGTTTCACAGAGGGACTGGGCTCCCTCTCTGCTCTGCGGAGCCTTGCAGCAGAGATGCCCACCCTGATGCCCACCCTGGAGGGAGAGCTTCCAGACCAGCCCCACAGCCTCGATGTCACAACATGTACCTGCATAAGGCTAAGTCATCCATCACCTCATGGTCCCTTGACATAGGGTTTGTGCCATAGGCCAAATAAATGTGACTTGATATATTTGGGTCCATAGCTGTCTGTTTATCTCATGATCTTCATGTAAAATGCTGCGTGTATCCATCCCTGTCATGATTGTGGCAGTGTGAGATGTCTGGGTATAACTAATTTTCCCTGCTTCCTGAGGGTTAAAGCACTGCTTCACTAACATCTGCATTATTTTCTGTGACTGTCCTGGCAGAGGAGAGCCCACACTTTGACTTGAAGAACTAGCAGATTTACAAAACCTGATGTGACACTTTTCCTTCACGGTAGTGAGGAAGGTGAGTGAGAACAATTTAATAGCTATTTGGTGGGAGAAATGTTTCTGTTGGTGACCTGAAGGCATTTCTGTCCCTCGGTCAAGAAAGATACAAGCAAATATCAAATTTCCGAAAGCACTCAGAATATTTTTCAGCATGTATGTGCTTTATGTGCCAACCTCAACACTCATCATGGCAGTCTGGTTGCCTGAGGCTGGTGGAGCATGGGAGCTTAGCTGCCATGCCAAATACTCTTGGACTGAAGCAATGAAGGCATCTAGCTGTAAGCTGTTCAGAAATCCTGAGTTTTACATTTCCAGAAAACCTCCACCTGTGGTGTGCCTAATATCAGCCTGGGGAGCACTGGGAAACAATCCCTGAGCACCATGCCATGGAAGGTGGATCACTGCTCAAAACCAAAGTTGAGGTCTGGCATAGAGGCACTCTCTCTAAGCTGCACAGGAGTGGTGCAACCCAACCAACAGCCCATCTGATGCCAAACCACCAAAACTGGATGTCATGAGGGTGAAGCCAACCCTCTCCTCCAAATCTTGCTGTAGGGACCAAAGTTCTGGAAGAACAAAGAGGCAGGCAGGTGTCAACTCAGGTAGACCCTTATATGAGAAAGGAAAAGCCAAAGCATCAACTCACCAATCAGAAAGTCGCCATCCGAATTATAAAGACATCTAATGAAAAAGGAGAACAGGGAGGTCAAGGTGCTGTAAGTCCCAGGCACTTGCACACATCATGATCATAGCTGGGGTGTTTTGAGGTGGGAGATTGACTTTGCAGAGATCTCCCCTTCAGCACCAGAAATGCTATTTGCAGGTCAGTGAATGCAATATACCAGCAGGTGCAGAAGAGACATGAAGGTTTAATGTGCCTGGCCCAGAAGCAGGTTGTCCTCCAACCTCTGCCAGACCTTTGTGGCTATGGCTGCATCTGGCATTGTAAACTGGGGAGCGCAGCTGACTTCCTTCATGAGCCGCTGCAGAGGGTTGCAAGGCCCATCAGAGGCTGTGTGCATGTTGACCTCCAAGGAGCAGCTCCAGTCCCTGGGATGAGACCACCTGGATCCAACACATCCCCTCTTGCTGCATCCCCATGTCCAGACCCCTCCTTCTCTTGGTGGCTCCCCACACACACCCCCAGTGCTTGGCCATGGAGCACAACCTGCTTCACAAACATCTGGCATGGGCACCACGAACACCTTCACCTGTGCATGTAGAGACACAGGGACGTAGAGATAGAGATGCTGGGAGCAACTGGACTCAAGCACAGTGGTGGTGGACATACATGTGTGGTGGTCCAAGCCTCTGGCACAGCAGTCACTGACCTGTCGAGCATGGAGGTGTTGCAGACGAAAATATGGACAGCGATGCCATTGCGTCCTCTGGGCTCACCGGCGCCACACAAGGTGTGCAGTCCCTACAGGCAAACCCGCAGCATTGGGAGTGAGCTGCAGGCAGCAAGGCAGGGGTCTTTCCTCCCCCCATCCCACCCCCTTACTGGGGCTCACCCCCTCTCTTTGCTTCCTGTGTCACTACCAGCCTTTCCATGTACGGCTTTTTGGCAAATGTGTTGGCTTCTCTTTAATATATTAAGGGTTTCTTAAAAATCCATGTAAGCTGGTGTTTTCAAGCCCAAGGACTTGGGGAATCTGGGGGACTGGGCTTTTTTTTTAGGTGTTCCTTGAAAGACAATGAAGAAAATGAAGTCCACTGTCAGTTGGTTGAAATCTGGGATCCCCTCCCCTCCCACAGATGCTCTGCAAGCACAGTGATGACAAAACCGCTGCTGTTAGCCCAATGCTGAGCATCTTGCGTGCCCTGCTAACCCCCAAAGAGGAGCAGAGATGGAGGATGCCCACATGCCCTGGCCCCACTACTTACATTCACAAAGTCCATCTTATTCTGAGAGGCTTTGGGGATCTCAAAAGGTTTCCATCGCAGCTAGATTGTGGCAGATGAAAAGCAAGAAAGCGATACCAATGGTTATAAAGCAAATGGTGGCAATTCAAAAGAAAGCTGATCCCTGTCCCTCCCCTCCCTCCCCACCGGCTTCCCTGCCCTCTGCTAGCTGAGGTAGCTTTCTCTTCCCTCTTTGCCTTGCTTAATTTGGTTTGCAGGTTTCTTTTGATTTATGGAGCTTTCTTTCCTTTTTAATCATACTTTTGTAAAATAATTGGCAGCCCTATGTAGTGCCAAGGTGTTATTAAAAAAAAAAATCCTATTTAAAAACTGCCTCTTCCTCTGTTACTAACAACACTGTTGAGAGCAAAGAAATTCAGATGAGCTGTTTTTCCACAGCAAATTGTCATGGTTCTGTGCTCCACTTCTCACTGGATGATTCACTCTCTCCATGACCTGAGCACAACACTCCTGTTTGCACTACCTCATTTTCCCCACATCCAAAGCAGAAATATCTCTACCTGCATGAGTGGGTGCTGTGAGCAGCCCTAACTGCTTCTTGCAAAGCCTGTCAAGATCTTGGGGCAGAAGGTGCCAGAGGAGTCCAAAGTATTTGTTACCACTAATATCATATTAAGGGTCTTTGCAGCTCTTGGGAGCAAGGTGCTGTGGCTGAGAGCCCCTCACTGGGATGGGGTCAGTGCAGATCAACCCAAACACCCCAGATTAGAAGGATGTTGATGGGGCCAGCTGCAACATATATCCTCTACATCGAAATGCTTGACACCAGATGAAAGTGCTTGTGACTCTGGACATCCATGAGAACATTTTGTTGCTTTTAGCTGTCTGACCTGGCAGTTCTTGACATGTTTTTAGGCTGATGCTCTGAGAAAACAAAGCTTATGGGACTCTGTGTCTGTGCCTGCCACTCCCCAAAATTCTGAACTATGTGAAATTTCAGCTAAATTTGGAAGGGATACAGAGATATTAAATTCCCCCAGGTCTCATGGAAGTTTTCCAAACCTAAATCAAAATGTGAGTGCCCAGGTGACTTGTCAGGCTCTCCTGGAGAGCCGACCTTGGGAGGAAACAGGCAACTGTGCTCAGCGAGTGCATCTGCCAGTAAAGCTGAGCAAAGCAGGGGCTCATTGCTAATTAGTCAGTGGCACCCCAGGCCTGGCCTCACAGCTGGGCCCTCTCCTCTCTGTGCTCCTAAGCCATCTGCTTCCCAAGGATGTCTCACCACTGCAGCCTTGCAGCAGCCCTGCATCTCCTGGGTTGGATCCATCCCTCATCCCTTCTTCTTCCCATCCTATTCACTGATGGGCAGAGGCACATTTTCCTCCCCAGGAGACCTGGGTGGCTCTGTGTCCGTGCCTTCTCAGGGTCACACTGTTGGGGTGCTGGGCATAGGGGAAGAAGCTGCTGGAGAAGCTGCATATTCTGGATGGATACACTAAACACACCCACCAGCAGTTTGGATGTGACCCTTGCGAAGTGTCGGCACCTCACAGATGATCCTGTAAGATAGTGCTGGACCTCGGGTTTTGCTTCCAGACTTCTTTAAGGAATGTTCTCCTTTGGTTTCCAAGGCACCCTTCAAGGCATGAACCAGAACTAACACAAAGCATTCAGCCAGAAGGTGCTTGAGCGCCTACTGCCATCCCCAGCAGTGGGACCTTTCTCAGCTTCCATTCATTCCATGGCAGCTGTGAGGGCCAGCAGTGGCATCTCAATGTGAACTGTTTCTCTAATGATTATTTTAAACCTTCAAGGTTGGGAATTGGGACCCAGTTGACAGAAACCATTGAGAAATACTGACAGAAAAGACATGTGGAGGGATAAAGAGAGAAGACCCTGAAGACTGGAGGGAAAAGCAAGAGGGGAAGAGAATGGGTAAAAGAAGATAAATAAATGTCAGGTATAAAGATGTTCTAAAGGGAAACAAATTTTCTTGCTGAGAAACATGGAAGATGACAGTAAGTCTACAGGTAAAGTAGTAAGTATAGTGCAGCTCCTGCAAACAGCTTCACTATTACTTTGGTCCCCATGGACACCTCCGCAGTTGTCATTCTTGTGGGACAAGGAGAGCAGGAAATCAGTTTGCCATCCAGCCCATTGATTGAAGCCGAAAATGGTGTCTGGCCCCTCTCCTTCAGAACATTTGCAAGCTGCAGAAGCCACTCCCCAGCTCTGCGCGCCATTTGTCCAGCACATCTGCTTCATTTGGGTTTCACTGATGCAAGAAGAGAAGAACAAGCACCCTAAGCCAGACGAGAAATCCAAGACAGCCAGCAGCAGCCAGCAGCAGCCAGCACCAGGTGCATAAAATGAGGAAGCTTTTAATGTTTTAGTGTTGTTTCCTTGCTGTATGACCCGTGAGCCTCCTAAGACATGGTGTCTCTGTGCTTACTATTACTTTACAGGTTTTATCTTCTCAAGGTTTGTCCAATCACTTTTGAATCCGCCTGCATCCTCCTGCAAGAAGTTCCACAGTTTGTGCATTTATTTGGGTTTTTTTAACATGACATTTATTATTGGTATTCAGTTTTTCCCTGCCTCTCAATCATAGCTTTGTGCTTCTCTCTGTTCCAGGCTGGAGAGCTCCTGTTTCATCATTTCTTGCACAGATACCTCCTCATATTTTTTCATCACCTTTTTCCCCTTTTCTGTATTGTCCCCTGTGCATTTTATAATTCTGCCATTTTCCTTAGGCAACATTGAAGGATATTTTTTCCCATTGACTTCAATGGGCTTTGCATAAGGTGCCTCCATATGGCTATCCTTTCAGATGGATGATGATTGGGAAAGCTCCTTAAGTGAGCTGGGCAAAGCACTGCAGGGGAGAGTCAGTCTTGTCCAACAAACTGAACCTGATCTCTGGACCTGCTCTGGAGAGGATGAGAAGGAAAGCAAGAAGATCGCTCTCACTTACTGCTAGGAAATACCCATCAGGATTTGATGACTGCCATTGAAAGTGGTGTAAGAGAAAGTAGGCAGGAGCTTCATTGTTGTTCCCTTAGATAAAAGATATACTTCATGTAAATGGCTTGAGATGCATTTTGGAATTACCGCAATCATAAATAACTCTAATGGTAAATGCAAGCTGTGAAAGGGCATCAGAGATGGATGAGGTGGTAACAGAAGTCATTGGAGCTTCATCTGGGAAGGAGCACCAAAGGCATCTAAATATGAGCCTGTCACCGCTTCTTGGTCAGTGGCTGAAAAACATATTCCAGTAGAACTGGGAAAGTGTTTAGACAAATCGCAAGGCTGCCAGGAGGCTGGAAATTAGCTAATGATGATGAATAAAAGGGCAAAACCTGAGAGAAGTAAAAACCAATGACCATGAGATGATGTTGAGAGGAGAATGGCAGGAGGAGGGAGTCAGATTATCAAAGCTAAATGTTCTAGGGCTAGCAGGGAAGAAATCATGATTAAAGATGATGGCAAGGCCATAACAGAGGAAGACAAATGCCATGTCTCTGCATGACTTTTCAGAATGAAGCCTGATTTCCCACGAGGCTTGCAGAGAAATGGGCTGGCAGCCAGCAGCCTCTCCGAAAGCACAGGGAAGGAGGGCATGGATAGCAGAGACATGCTGCTGCTCTCTCTGTTGGGCTGGGGTATGATGAGACTTTCATGTGGGACACTGAAGAGGGAGAGAGAGCAGCCTGAGAGGTGACCAACAGGAGCCTCCAAGGGAGATACTAAATAGCACAAATCAAACCCTGTGACACTGTGCTTGTGCTGGGAAGCAGCACAAGCATCCATCAAGGTGGGAAGCAACAAGCATTACATTGAGGGCTGTCCTTCCTTGGATGACCCATAGGTGAGGAACAACAGGTGACAGTCAGGATCCAGCTCCTGTGTTGGCCAGACCCCCATCTCCCTATGGCTCTCTTGAGATCTTGTGCAGCTCAGCAGCTCTGCACCCCTGATTATCTTAGTATTTGTCTGTACTCCTGGCAGGACCAGGACTCTTTCCAGCACAGTTACCTGGTTGGGGTCAGGCTCAACTTCATCCCAGTTGTGTGTCAAGTGGCTGTCCTCAAGAGGTTTGAAGGGTTTGTGGCAGACTGAAGGTAAGATCCGATACAGCCAGCTGCAAGGAAGGAAAAGACTTGGATTAGCCTGGGGAAGAGGTTAAACCCTCTGGCAGTGGGTGGCTGCTGGCTGATTGAGCTCCTAAAGGCATGAATAATATTAACATTGGTGGCAAGTGGACCAAAAAGTGTGTTAAATATCAAACACTAGCTCACAGCCAGAGACTTCCAAAGATGTGACTTTTTATTATAGGCTCTAACTAGAAATACCTGCTGTTATATGTAAATAAATATCTATATGTGTGTTTACATATTATTACATAAGTTTACATTCACATACATATATATGAATATAAAAAATAAAGATATAGCTTTATCTGTGGCTGAAATTCAGCAGTCTCTGAGGTGGGGAAGAAAAAGCCTAAACACAGCTACAAAGCAGCTCAGACAAGACAGGGACGAGCACAGCATCTAACTGAAAGTACAGAGGAGGTTTCAGGAGAGAGAAGGTCACAGCCAGTATCTGGATTTGGATGGATTATTCAAAGTAGCATCCTATGCCTAGCTGGCCATGGCCATAAGATCACCAGTGACCCCAGGCAGTGGAGACCAGAGTTTTATCTGGGATGACGCTTCCTACTGATGTAGGAGGTCCCCCATGCCTCCATCACTGCCAGGAACCATCACTCCTCTTCCTTGCTGCCTGCTGTGTCAGTGGCTGCAGGCCCTGCTGCTCCAGAGGCCGTGGCCAGCATCTGCACACCATGCACAGGTACAGCCAAGCCCAAAGGTGGGATTTTAATCAGGCAGGAGAGCAGAGGTAATCAGGAAAGCCTGAGCTAAGCAGGGAGGCCAATGCCTTTGATGTGTTAACAGCAGTGGTTGCAATTTGAGTGGGTGGGAGAAGGGAGGAGGGAGCTCTCCCTTGAGAGCTGGAAAATTTCCATCAAGGACATCTTCATGCAGCAAACAATGATTCATCCCTTTCCCACACACACCGCTAGCTGACACCAACCCGGAGAGCAGAGCTCTGCTAGGCAGCTCAGATAATGCATTTGCCTTTCATTTGAACGAACAACAGAAGGGACAGAAAAACCACCGTGGGAGAAGCAAAATGAGAAAGCCATCTTCTGCAATCTGGTCATGGCAGGAGCATGATGACCAATACAGAGCTCCAGGATGTTTTCTGCTGGCTGGAACAAGTTGTCCCTGGCGCTGCTGGGAACACAGGGTGGTAAGCAGTGTGCTGGTGCCTGGCACTGGTCTGAGCCCCTGGCTAACCCCAAAACGTGTACAGCATGAGCTAGTGCCTCACCAGTCCCAGCCAGCATGCATTTCCTTAGAAGGAACACTTCCTTAGAAAGAACATTTCCTTAGAAAGAAGGAAGCTTGGTTTTGACACTGTCCATCAGGTGCTTACCAGTGCCAGTCAGAACAGTGACATTTTCACAGTAATGTCAGGGCTGCAACCCTGAGGTTGTTTTGCACAGCACAACCCATGTGGAATCATCTGGCCTCATGAAAATCCTCTCCACTTCCTCACCTCACGCACAAAAAAACACTTTCTTTCCCATCCCAACATCCCCTTTCTCAGCATTTTCCTAACCCACTCATCCCACTGAAGCCTTTCCTCTCCCTTTCCTGCAATTTTTCTGCCCTTGCCCCTCTGCCAGTGCACAGTGGAGGTTTTTCTCTCAGAAAGTGCTGGTGGCACAGAGGTGGCTGCTCCATCACTCCCAGATGCTTGCCCCAAGTGCCCCACATCAGCTGCCCGCTACTGAGGGTCACGTTACCTTCGCTTGTTCATGGGCCGGGGACAGGTGAAGGCAGAGCCCGAGAGCTGTTCAGCGTACAGACCATACGGGCATACTTGTGGGTTATTCTGAATGGGAGAAGGAAAAATAAGGAGTGAGAAGCAGTGGCATGGAATTTAGCTCTGGGCACCCTGGCAGAGCACCACATCAGGCACCATGATACTATGGGGTGGACTGTGCTCTTGAGTCTGCATCAGCCATATCAGTCATATCTTCTTGCTCCCATGAGGTTGGGTGCCCCATTGGTACCAGCCAGATTCCAACCCTATTCTCACATTCAAGAGGCCACACAAGCACCCCAAGGAGTCAGCACGGCCATTGAGATAACACATCTGCTGCTAGAGCAAACTGCGGGGGCAGTGCTCAGTAGGGACAACCATAGGAGTGTCAGGGAAAACCTTACAATCCACAAAGCAGACCATTATTATGCACAAATTCTCTTGAGACCAAATGTTCAGAGGGGTTGCCCTAGAGCATCAAGCCTGTCTGGCTTTCCAGGGGGCTGATAAAGACACACAGCAGCTGCCCCTTTGCTTCTTCCCTCCTCCTACCCTCTGCCCAGGGGAGAGGTGCCCAGAACAAGCATTTCGGTGGCATGCTGCTTCCTTCTGCCAGTGCTGTTTGCTGCCCAAGAGCTGGAGGGACCTGTGTAGGAGCCTTTGCTTTTCCGCAGGGCTTCTGCACAGTGCTAGTCCTCCTTTGGAGTACAAAGGATGCACTTTCCCCCTTTGCAGAGCCATGGGTACGACTAGCACAGGTTTAGCAGCCCTTGTGAGTTCATAACTTAGACAGATTCCTCCTTTTCAGAGAGCAGAAACTAAACATTTTGATCTAAGTAGGCCAGCATCTATTTGTTTGAGATCAGCAAGAAGCAAAGGCATCCAAGAACTGCAGGAAATACCCTGGTGGGACAGCCATACACCATTTGCTATCCCATCTCCCTCCTGCAAGGTCTAGTTTAGCATCCTGTCATCCTGCTGCGGGTGAGTGGATCAGCCATCCATTCGATATCAAACACTGCCCTGACGGGTGGGCAGAAGGAAGAGGTAAAGCTCTCATAAAGCCCTCAAACTCCATCTTGTCGGTATGGGTATGCAGTGAAGCAGGGGGATCAATAGCCCTCGTCATTTTTATCTTAGCCAGCACTACTGCAGATGCCAGTCTTATAAATACTGCAGAGGAGAAAGGATCCACCCCTGGAACTGGAGATTTTTTTGTCTAACTCCTTTTCAGATTTTTCTATTAACTCTTCTGACACCAAGTACAGATGAGAGTACCTCAGCCAAGAGCTGGAGGGGTCCTTCTCCTCTGGAAAGTGGTGCTGCTCTGGGAAATCATAAGGAGCACATCCACCACTGCCCACTGCCCGTTCAAACCAGCAGCCACTGCTATTGATCTTCTAGATTTAAGGTACCTCTTTCTTACATTTTTTTGTCTACCCATCTCAGAAACAAGACACTGCACCAGCTGAGCCATCAGTCTGATCTCGCACAGCAGTTTATCTTTCTTGTGGGCACACTGTAGGCTGCAATGCAGACCTAGGGGACGTATATAAGCATTTAACATGTCCCTGTGTTGTGTTTTACTATCCACGCTGACACACAATGAGTAAAACATCAGAACTGGGGAGATCCAGGAAAATCAGGAAGAGTGAAGGGTGAAGCTCCTAATTTGACCTTAATTCTGCTGACCTCTTTGCATAGAGGATAGAGAGGAGCACCAAGAAATGTCATTGACTGAGCATAAAATGCTAACATCCAAGTCCAAGGGATTACAGGAGATTCAAGGGAAGGCACAGTCAGCCTCAAAATGTGTGCTGTTGTAAAGGAGGCCAGTGCAAAGGAGATGAGAGAGCTTTAATTCTTCAGGGTTTTGTTCTTTCCCCTGTGTTTGAAGGGTCTAGCATCACATGGGTCACAATTCCTTTCTTTAAAACAAAATGACCCAAAATAATTTATTTTCATCAAACATGTTCAGAAGTTGCTTACTTCTCAGAATGAAATTGTCAATTTATTACTATGGGCACACATGTTCCCTCCCTACAAAGAAGCTGCTCTTCTGACAACGGCTTATAAGTCAGATAAATCGAACCCAATTCCTACAGAAATGCCAAAAGCCGTCTTTCCTGTGTGAGCATGTCTCTACCTAGCTTTAAACTTCTTCTCTGGTTTATTCCAGAGCCAGTGGCTTCCTTCTCAGTGTGGCCAAGCTACTTGCATTGTAGACTCCTTTTGGAAAAATACCTGTTCTTGAGCAGAGGTAGTTCTGGCAAGTCTTAACCCCCAAGATGGAACTTGGAAGCTCATGGGTAACTTAGAAAGTATGAATGGAAATCTTTAATTCTGATTTTTGCCAGCATTTTATTATTCCAGTCCTGCATGAAGAAGGTTCCTGGAGACTTTTGTGGTGGAAGAGAGAAAGGAAACATGTTAAGATGAAAAGAAGTCCAAGGAACTGTATTCTATGTCATTTTAATAAAGCACTTTAAGAAACCTCAGTACCTGTCCCTCCGGTAAAGCTCCTGGACAGCGTGGATCCTCAGAAACATGTTCATTTCCAAATCCCGACATGTACTGTAAAATACATGACACAGCTCATCAGCATTTTGAAAACACAAGCAAAACCTCTCTGAACAACCCATCCATTGCTTCTCCATGTAGTTTTCCAGGCTCCTTGTATGCATTAAAACTTTCTTAAGTGATCTGCTCACATATTACACAGAATCACAGAATGGTAGGGGTTGGAAGAGACCTCTGGAGGTTCACCAAATGCAGGTTGCCTAGGAACATGTCTAGGAAGGGTTTGAAAGTCTGCAGAGAAGGAGACTCCACAATCTCTCTGGGCAGCCTGTTCCAGGGCTCTGTCACCCTCTCAGGGAAGTTTTTCCTGGTGTTTAGATGGAACTTCCTGTGTTCCAGTTTGTGGCCATTGCCCCTTGTCCTGACACTGGGCAACACTGAAAAGAGGCTGGCCGTATCCTCTTGATTCTCACCCTTTCAATTTTTATAAATCTTGATAAGATCACAAGTATTGGCACAGACCATTTTCACAACTCCTCAGTTTGCCTCACCAGCTAACTGCGTGGTGGACTTGGAAGCACAGACAGGATTTGCTCTTCTGCTAAATCTGCACATCTACTTTGATCACATTTTGCACTTGAGAAATAAGCCAAATATCACATACACAGTCAGAATCAAGAGTAACAGCGTGCTGTATAGGAAGAACTGTACACCAACATTATGGAGGCATGCTAGCACTACCTAAATTAAATCTGACTTCACTTGAATCATGGATGTTCCAAAATCTCAGACTACCTTGCAAAGTCATGCTCTGAGTCCTTGGATGCTCAGGAATTGAAACTGGGAGCTGTTTGATTGTGGATTCTTGCGATGCATCCTCATGACCACCAAGAAAAAGGTCAGGATGTAGCTGGGATGAGGGAGGAAGGGAAGGTCAGCTGGGACTTAAACTATGTCCCTGGTTTACCCTAAATAAGTATTGCCCAATTGGGTGTGAACTGTCCACCACAGTAGTAAGCAAGAATTGATCCATTACCAGGTGATAATCTGGTTTTCTGGGGTGATGTGTACCTGAGAGACCCATGGATGGAACAGACCTGCATGACCTCCCATGCCTGCCCTGCCTACAGCTGCTGTGGTCTGAACATGGCTAAAAGCCACATGACCCCAGAGGATGCAGCTCCCAGCACTGAGAAAAGCCCCACAGTAAACCTGGGGCACGCAAGGGAAGCAGATACAACAGAGACCTTAGCTTTGCACTGACAGAAATGTAAATACAGTCCTTTCAGATCCTACAGAAAGGCATGAAGCAACTCTGTTGAATTCCACGTGAACACAGGTGTTTTGGGAGCAATCAATGGTTCAGTTCCATGACCTGAGGAGAGAGTTAAATATTAATGCTCCCCTCTATCAACCACAGGAGTGGCTAGGCAAGTCATCTGCCTTCACACAGCGGTGCTGGGATGGCAAAGCCCAAGAGTCCCGGCACTTGGCTGTGGGGTGGCTGCAGCACCGCGATGCTGCTGCGCCCCAGCACCTGCTGTGGGACTTCAGCACTGAGAAACCTCAGCAAGCAGCAGGAACCCATCCTCTATGCAGTGTGGCACCCTGGGAGGCAGAGGTCTGCCATGAAGTTGAAGTGACAAATCTCCTACATGTGGTTTATTACAGTATTACAGCACCTGGATTATTTCCCTCAGGGGTTGTCAGCCTTGTGCAATTTGCAGCCCCTCTAGAAATTTCCCAGTATAGCAGACACTCAGAAAGCCAGAGGTGCTTTCCTCTGACACCTTTCAGTGACCTATAAGAAAAGTCCATGTCCAGAGGAGCCAGGCTGGCTGGAAGCCCTGCTTAGCCTGAACCTGAAAACATCTTGGTTTCTGTCTGCTCAGGGAAGATGTTTCTCTCCTTCTTACAAACGAGCCCACATTGCAAGGACTCTGCTCTCCACTGGGTTTTGCAAAAACATATTGATATGCAAAGCAGGAGGCCACCTAAGCAGCCTTTGTAAATGTATCGTACTGGAGCATTTCTTCCTCCTTTATTTTTTTCTTCTTTTTTTCCCCCTCTCCTCTTTTAAACTGAAATGCAGCAATATCTGATGGGACTGCAGCAGTTCCAGAATTAACCGAGACCTCCGCACTGCATCCTCCTCTACCAGCAATGTAGAGATGGCTGGAGCATTTGCCTGCAGGGCAGCTGTGATGAACAGGGGAGGAAAGTAGGAAGAGAATAAGGGGGGGGCATACTTATTCTCTGGAGGCACAGCCATTGAGGCCCAGCAGGCTCTGATGTTAGCACAGCAAGGAGCAGGTTAATGTAAAGTGCAGGCTGCTTTGCTGAGCATCACCTGCAAAATGCTCAACTAAGCTGGGGGAGAGCTAGGAGGGGATGATTTGTGGTTTTTTTAGTGGGTTTATGTATCTGGAAACTAGCTTGTGCTCCCTGACAACCCCCTGCCACAGTGCTGGGGTGAGTGGGAAGGAAGCATAGACATTTTGCTGTCAGAAATTCACCTTCCATCCTTCAGGCTAAAAAGCCAGTGACCTGCACAGCTGGCCTGCCTACTCATATCCTCCAAAGTCCCTTTGGTTCTGCTTGCTGGGACAGGGGAAGGAAAGAAAACCAACTCAGCAGCAAGCATGCTGAAGACTGCTCTGTGCCCATGTTGGTGCTGCATGGCACCTCAGCAGCCCCAAAAAGGCAGTAGGCTCCTGAGCGCAGCAATGCAGGCAGCTTCCCACCAGGCTGAATGGAGAGCCACTGCCACCTTCTACTGCAGAGCTGCTGGTGATCACCCAGGAAGGCAGGAGGCTGGGCAGTCTGGGGCAGGGGAGCTGAGCTGGGGGAGAGGCAGTGTTCAGGGGAGGGTGGCATCACCCTGCTACCCTAAGAGTGAGGGCAGAAGCTGCTGCATCATTGTTTGGTCAAATCAATTGTTCCTCAGTGTTGTGGTTTAAGGTTTGGGGAAGGGGAGGGACAGGTGGAGCGCCTATTCCACTCCCCTTCCTGCCACACTCTATATAAGGGACACAGGAAGTTCCGCTCGCCCCCTTCTCGCTGGAATTTGCTGCTGGATCTGGACGGCTCTGTGGCTGCTACAACTCCACGTGGCTCGGGAGAAATCCAGTGGCATCCGAGGACCGGTATTGTATATATTTGTATATATACCTTCCCTTGTTACTTCTGTATATTTCCCTTCCTCTGATATCCCTTTTGTTACTCCCTGTTAAAAGTTGTGATCTTAATTTTCCAACTTTGTGTGAGGCCTTTCTTCCTCCCCTGGGAGGGAAGAGGGGAGGGGGAAGAGGGGTGAAACTAATCTGCTCCATGGGGGTTGCCCTGAGCCCTAAACGGAGACACTCAGCAAGAAAAAAAAAATCCTCAGGTAACTGCATCAAGGGCTGAAAAAAAGACATTGGCAAGACTGCAGCTGCGGGAGGACAGACATCGTCCTACCAGTGATTTATCACCCTGAGTGTGGCTCCAAGACTTTGCCTGGATGTTCAGTGTGGCTTTTCTCATTCACTCATTTTGTTTGTCTTTCTTTGTGGCAGACCTCAGAGAGGCTTCTCTCCACTCCATGCCCTTAGGGCTTAGTGTCAAACACAACTTTGATTGTCAAAAACAGTTGTGCAACACCAGCTCCCCACATGCATTGGAGGTATTGTATTCCAGGGCTCTGGAGCACCTTGCTGGGACCCTGTCGATGCAGGTCAGTCAGGAGCAACAGCACAAGGGCCACACACACCATGGCCAATGCTCTGAGTCCACCTTCCACCTCTCAATTTATGTGGAGCAGGGCCCTGAGCCAGGAGAAATGACCCCTTTCTGCCTGCCCGGCACTCGCACCAGAGCATCCTTCCTGAACAAAAAACTCTGGAGAAGTGGAAACTAACCCTTCTTCTCCATGGGTTTGTAGTCCAAAGCAACCTCCCTCTAGGTCCCTGCCTGGCTTCCATAATTCCTAGCCATGTTGTGAGTAACTCCAGGTCAGGTAGGTCGATGGGAACTATTTTGGTAATTAGGCTGGTGGTTTCTCTGTAAAACAAAAAGTTCTCTGTGGTCCTTTGTTTTCACTTTTAATTACTGTTGCTGTTAGCTTGTTTGAGATCCTGTAGCTTTTTATGCAAACAGGATCTTAGGAATTCATCTGACTTCACTTTGTTTTTTGTTTTGTCATTTTTCAATAAAACGGGAGAGATAAAAGCCCAGCACAGCATAAAAAATTCAGCAAAGCTCATTGATTGGAATAACCTGGATGCAAAGCAGAGTACTGGCAATGGGTGTTGTGCTCTGACCTATAAACCATAACCTTTTGTTCACTGGATTAGACAGCAGGCATGGGAAAAACACACTTGAAGTCTGAACACATAGACTGCAAAATAATTAAGGCCCTTCTTCAAACACTGCATAATACATTTCTCTATCAGCTCCTGCTGCAGGACACAGGAGAACAACATTCATCTCTAGACAAAAGGCATGGCACTTTGTATCAGCTCAGCCCAGTCAGCACCTGAGTGTCTAACACAAACCTGAAGAAACAGGGTCATGAGCATTTGGGGCAACAAGCAGAGCAGGTCTTTCACTTTTTGTGTAGGGCTCTACAGCCTCCTTGCGGGGTAAAACCAAAGCGCTCAAAACGGAGCTCTGCCCTAGTGCTGCCACAGTGCCATGGAGCTAACGTCCTCTGTAGGAGCTGCCATCTCCCTGACTTCTCACCAACCCTCTGCTCAAAAAGTGTTGGAGATGGCCCAGGGCCAAACCCTTCCTGAAGGAATCTGCCCTTCTCCAGGGTGGGTCAGGGCACTCAGTGGAGGAGTGAAGAGAGGGGTGGATCCTGGGAGAAGTGGAGAGGGAGGGTGAAGCCACGGTTTTGGAGGAAAGATACCAAGACAAAGTGGCATGGGGAGAGGTGATGACAGTATGGGTGTATGTGACGTCTCAGAGAGGACGTGCTGCCAGAACAGCCTGTTCCTGTGACTAGGTCTGGGCAGACTCGCACTCAACCTGCAACCACAGTCACACTGTCCAACAAGGTGTTAGGATCTGATAGGAAAGACTTGAAGATAGACATGGAAGATGTCATGATAGAAACCAGTTGGCCACTTATCTGGAGTGGTACAGGAGCAAGGCTGCTCTGCTGCTGAAAGGGGATGGTGAGAGCTAGGGGGTGTCAGGGACAGGTAAGGAAGAAGCGTGGTAAAATTTTACTGTGTAGTGAAACAAGACTCTTCGGAGATGAATAAGAAATAAGACCACTATGTAAAATAATGAACATCACAGGAGGTGGTGAAGGAGCACATACATATATACATATCCCAGGCATATCCAGAGCTAGGAAAAGGCTTAGTAACAATAACAGTTCCAAAGCCTGGGGAGAAATATGATGGTCCTGCATAAGCTCTTGAGACCTACCACAGTCTTGAGGTGAGCCCTTGCTGGCCCTGGGATGGCTAGCACTTCACAACAACAGCAAGGTGCTCATGAGATTCAGGGTTGCTAGTCTCATGTTCCTACACATAGGTCATAAACCCACCACATCCCACCTTTCTCCCAAAACTCTCCCATGCTTTGGCAAATGGTGGCAGGGAAAGCTCCTGTCAGTTGCTCCACTGGGGCTTGGAGAGGAGGTCATAGCTGGAGCCCTGCTGTGCCAGTGTACCCTATGAGGTGTACTGAGAAACTGCTCTGGTATGGAGTCACTGCTCCTCTGGGCTGCTGGGGAAGATGGTGGCAAGTGTTGCAACATCTGGGCAGATGTTGCCAGCTAGATTTCATAGGCTGAGGGGGAAACACCCCCTTGGCAGCCAGGATGGGAGGTGGGGTGTATGTGGAGGATGGGGGAAGGACAAATCCCACACTGAAGAGGTCAAGTGCTGGGATAGCCTGAGCAAGAATGATTTCCAAAGGAGGAGAAGAGGGCGAGAAAAGCCAATTTATAGACAAAACACAGCTAAATACTTTATCCCAAGAGAGAGATCTTTAAAAACACACCTTGAACCATTAAAGAAGGACACATTGAAATGAAACAAACACCAAAAAGTTGGTGTCAGCTGAGAAGGAGTGTCCTTAGGCAGCACTGGTGGGTCATGGAGAGCCAAACCCTTACCTGCAAGCCTGTCATCCTCTTCCTGGTCCTCTTCCTCTTGGAATAGAGACAAACCCCAAGCAGGTGCCTGGCCGAAGCAGCCTGCCAAGCAAAGTCTGCTAGCTGGTTGACTGACCTGGGCTGGTAGCAGGCTGACAATGCTGGAAGTGAGAAAGTCCAAGGGAGTTTTCAACCTGTTTGCTCAGCCCAGTCTGTGTTTAACCAAATGCCAGCCCTTCTCCACAGAACCAACCCTAGGATCGATTTGAAGCTAACAAACTGGGGGCGGGAGAGACTGGGTTCCCTCAGTGCTCCTTTTCCTCCTTAGATGTTAAAATAGGGGTTGTAGTTCCCACACATGGGAGAGGGGGAGAAAGGTGTTTAAGAACAAAGAAAAGCCATTTTTGCAACTGTTTTATAAGTTTCTTTAATAAATTATACCTCTGACAATTTTCACATACAGCCCTCTAAATGTGTAACCAATATTTGTTCATGATGCTTCTGAACCGTGTTACACTGGGAATTGGAAGGATCTCACCCCTGTACTGGTGAAGGCAGTCATATTTGTGAAACATCGTGTGGCAACATTATATAGCATTTTGGGGCTGAAAGTAAGGGAGGATTTTGTATTCCTGTGATTAGAGCTAGAGAGGAGAACTTATAAATTCTGAAATATTAATATTTTTCAAGAAAGCTGTTGCTGAGGAAGGAGAGACAGGAAGCATTTAGCTACAGAATACTAATGAAAGTAGCTCTACACTTCCAGAAGTTGCAGGGAAAAAAAATCAATCTATTTTATTTGATATTTGATGTTTTTTACTTTGAATTCTCAGAAAGAAAAAACCCAAACAACTTTTTTTTTCTCCCTTTCTGTGGCCTGCTCTACTATAAGTCCTGCCAGGAGGAAATCTCTAGGAGGCATACACTGAAATTCAAATGTGATCTTGGAGTTAACATCTCCTCCTCTCCTAGAGCATCCTAGAAGCCTTCCCTCCCCAAAGCAATTACCAGTTTGTATGGTCCCCATAGCAGCCAGTGAGAGCTGCAAGAGGGACAGGTCTTAATTGTTTTGTCCTCTCTAAAAACTGGCACCTCCTCACACCACCCTGAGTAATACATTAAAGCCACTGAGTGTTGCCACTTTTTAAGATCTGGTAAAATAAGCTGGCTGCTACAAGGGAGAAGATGAGGTTTATGAAGAGAGAGATGGGGGAGAGGGAGAGACAAGTTCCCTTCGCTGTCCCTTCTGGTCTTAGGATCACAGGATGGTAAGATAATTCAGGTCAGAAAAGACTGTGAGAGGTCACTAGTCCAACCTTCAGCTCAAAGCAGGGTCAGCTCTGAGGTTAGACTAGGCTGCTCAGGACTTTATTCAGTCTTGTCTGGAAGACTTCCAAGGATAGAGACTGTACAGCCCCGCTGGGCAGCTTGTTCCACTGCTTGATTGTCCTCATGGTCAAAAAGCTTTTCCTTATATGGAGCTTGAACTTCCTTGCTTCAGCTGACGGCAGTTGTCTCTCATCCTCCCACCATACACTGCAGTTAAAAGCCAGGCTCCATCTTCTTCGTAACCTCTCCATAGGTATTGGAAGTTGCTGTCTGGTTTCCCCAAAGCCATCTCTTTTCCAGCCTGACCAAGCAAGTCCCATGCAGGATGTGGGCTCCAGCACCCAGCCAGCGTGGGTGGCCACTGCTGAACCAGTTGATTGATCTTTCCTGTGTCAGGAGACCCAAAACCAAACACAGGCTCTCTACCTTCCCTACACTTGTCTCCCTAGAGCAGAAGCACCACAGCCCTGTCAGACCACACCTCCTCACCTGCTTCTCCTTAATTTCTTTGCTTATCTATAAGGCTAAGATGTTTTGAGCCAGTTCTGTCATCATTTTTGCATAATGTTTACACATGACAAGCACTGAGCAAATAGCAACAAAGCAAGCACAGATATATCCCTGGAGATATGGTGTGAAGGGGAATTACTTGGAAATGGAGATAGAGAGCTGAAGTTGAGGACTTGGCCGGAAAGTGGCAAGATTTATTTATAGGCAGCACTGGCTGGAGTTGATGCCTTACAACCAACAAGCAAGAATGTTGTGGAGAGATTACTTAAGAAAGTAAGTATTCCGTCCTTTTCTAATCTCTATTGAAACTTTCTGCCTGCTTGAGAACCACCTTGACCCACTGCCTCCAACTCCCCCAGTATAGGGACAGTTTACAGGCTGAGCTGGGCTCCACTGGTTTCACAATGCTAATGGTTTTATTGCATAGTCACCAGGAACACACTCAGCTAACCTGGCTGTACAATATTAGGTAGTGTTTTCTCTAAAATAGAGCAAAGTTTTTGCCCCATTACAGGGTGGGTGGGCTGAGGATGAGTACAATTGGAAACTTCCATCATTTTATTACAACAGTACCTGAAAATCTTAAACTGTAGACCTGGGATCCCTCGAGCTAGACTCTAGAAGAATATAGACTGACTAATCTCCAAGTTATAAATCTTGTCTAGGTCTCTGTTACTGCTTGCCACCTTCCCATTTGCCCAGGAAGGCTCTCTCCATACCCTGGTCTGTTCCAGCTTTGCCATAAAAAAACACACCAGCAGTGAGGAATTCTCCAGCTCAAGGCAGAGATTGCAAATACATTAGTTCACCCTGAGCAGTGATTCATCATTGCCAAAGAAATAAAGTACCCAGGACCTGCTACCTACCCTTGAGACTCCTTTCCTACCAGACAATACTTAAGAGTAAAGAGTTCATCTCACTTATTTTCTGACAGTGAAGAATTACACGTTTGACTACAGTTTTGCAAACTGAAGCTGCTAAGTTTCAAGGGTTTCCAAGATCCCCTTCTCCTGAGCCACACAGCAGGTGAGATAACATCACATTTTTGATTACATTCCCCTTTGAGAAACTATATTTCACCTTGCTCACACCTCTTTACAGGCCCTGTTCTCCCATTTTCTTCTTGTGGGATAGGTAAATATAAAGGTGTTGCTTTTTAATTATGGGTAGACCTACTTCCTGCTTGTTCTTGTTTCCTAAGAAAGGACAAGGTATTATCACTTTACTCACTTGATGGTGATGTAAATGTTTTAAAGCTTCTTAGACTGACTAATCTCCTTTTCCTTTCCATACAGGGAAAAACATTATTTAATGAGATACTGTTGAACTGACACCTGATTTATTGACCTTCAAATTATATGAAATACAGAGAAGATGATTTCTTAATGCTTTTCTGTTGTTTCTGACCTATGCCATCCCATTTAAGAGGGAAATCATAAATACATGCTGACTACTCCCAATCATCCTTTATGTGTCCTTGAAGTGACGAAGCATTCCTTGGGGGGATGGAGCATCCCTTCTCAGAGGTGGACATGAGGTCATCTGGCCTGCAGTTCTGTGGACATTCCTTTTTGCCCTTAAAAGTCAATATTAAATGGTGGTCAAATGGTGGAATAGGTTACTCAGAGAGGTCGTGCATTCTCCATCTGGGAAGAAATTAAAAACCCAACTGGACATGGTCCTGGGCAACCTGCTCCAGCTGACCCTGCTTGAGCAGGGGGATGGATCTTCAGAGGTCACTTCTAACCTCAGTGTTTCTGTGATTAACTTAACAACCCCTTTACTTAGTTGCAGCAGCTCTTAAATATAGATCTTATCAAACATTAAGTATAGATGTACTTCATTAATATTTTAGCAGCTGCCTTCATTATTGCATAAATATCATTCAGAAACACAATGAATTATCACATAAACCTGATTCATAAACACAATGAACTAAGCATGGAAGAATGAGCATTAAAAGCATTCAGTGTCTTCTCAGATCTCTTTATGGGTTTATGACATCTGTCCAGTGTTTTATATGGCCTTTTTTCCAAGGACATTCCAGCTGAAATACATAACAAGATCCAAAAGAGATACGTAAAAAAGCATAAGACACCAATGCAACTGTATTTGCTACTACATGATGTATATGCAACTGTATATCAGTAGCTGCATATCAGTAGCTTATTAGATGTGAACTGTTCTCCCAGGCATCATGATGGAGATGTGCAAGGAGCTCATCCAGCTCAAAGAGGCAGAATGAGAGAAAGTACCAAGGGGCTTGCTTGAAAATTTAACAGCTGGTGTGCAACATCTCAGTAGTGAATGGAAGATGAGGAGAATGGAAAAAGCTTTTCAAATAGATGAAGCAATTCATATTTGATCCAATAGACAAAGGGGACTCAAATAACTTGAATTCGTAGCATGTGAATTAAAAGACCTTTTGTTTCCTGCTGAATCACTTTCAAGTTCAGGTAGTGGGGCACTGCATGGATGAATGACCAGAGTCCCTTGGAGGAAAGGGTGGGAGAGACACAGGACAGTAATCCCTTTGCTTCCCTATGCTCTCTATTAGCATTTTTCTATGCAGTGTGTATTTCATGCCATGTGGCAGAGGCAAGGCTGTATATTCTTCCCCGTTCGTTACTCTAATACTTGTTTATCAGGGTGTATGCTTTCAGACCTGGGCCAACACCTTCACAAATTTCCACTCCATGCTTGGCACAGCACTTCCCAGCATGGACTGTAGTCTGCTGGCGCTGCTATGATGAGTACCATTACTGGATCACAGCTCACCATCACTTCTGTCCCATGTGTAACACACCTAAGAGGCAACTGAGACAGACAGATCCTTTCTGACGCGGCTGTGGACCACTGCTTTTCACAGTGATGTGCCTTGTTTCATAAAGGATCAACCTCTTCTCCTGCCTACCTTCATCCAGCTAAAATGCATTCATTGATATATGTATTTATTAATATATTCATTCACTTCTGTCTCTGTGATCTCAGCACCTCCAACTTGCATTTATTTGCTGTTTGTTAACCCCTTACATGCTGCCAAATGGGACAGAAGGTCTCTAGAGCAGCTGTCTTTGTTTATCTGCTAGTGTACTACTTAGTACCAGGAGATTTAACCTCTTTTTTGAAACTTTCATCATAATATGAGAAAATAAAGTAATAATATTTATACTTTTATCACTGCCAACAGCTTTGCAGCAGCAAGGGCTCTTTTTAATAACATGTACTTTTTTGTAGAGTGGCTCTTATGAAATATGTCCTTGTCATTTTTCTGGGACCATTCAGCAGCAGATGGCAGACAGGTTAATTATTATCATTTATTTGTGCAGAAAAGATCATAAAAGTTATATCTGTAGAAAAGAGCACACAGTCCTTGTTGCCAAAAAGCAGATGCTGCCTGAAGAAGAGAGGCTGGAGAAGCCACCTGCTCACCTTGCTGTGATGCTTTTGCCTTCAAGCTAGAAGAACCATTCCTAGGAGTCAGGAGAAAATTTAGGCACCTTGCCTTGTTCTGACCTTCCCTACTCTGGTACAACAGCTTTAGAGGGTGCTAATTTTGGACAGTCATTGAATTTTGTGATCTGACCTTTTATTCATCAAGGGTAGGACAGCCCATCAAGCCTATGTATGCCACAGCAAAAAAAACCTCAAGAAGAGAGGATGGCATCAAGCAGCAAGATAAAAACTCTGAAGGTATTCCTAGCCTTCAAAGCTACTGGGCCACCTTGTCCTTTAATAAATGTTTAACCCAAAGCCAGCAGTACATTTCTACTTTGTAAATGTTAACTTTCAGGTCAAAGGCAACATAGATGTGCGTGGGTTAATCACACACTATTTCACTTCATGATCCTCCTAGGTAAAAAAATGACTGAACTTCAAGTTGGACTGCCCACACAGCTCAGACTTGCACTCAGTTGATCTAGTCAAAAAAGAGCATGTGTTTTTATTTATGAGCTTGTCTTGTATTCAACATCTTTTTGAGAGAAGCCTGTGGTGGCATACTGAGAAGGAATTTCCCTGTGCGATTTCAGTAGGTGTGGAGCCACAGTTTCTGTGCATTGATATGTCCAAGGGGCACAACAAGCTGTATCTCAGTGACACAATGCCAAAACAAGAAAAAGAAAACACATTTCTGTACTTAATTGTATTTGCAGGAGGGGAGGACTAAGCAGCTGAACTGCCAAAGCTAGATTTCACAGTCTCTTTGCTGCAACAGATAGCCCTGATCCATCTCAATCAACTTCCTTACCAACATGCCAGGGCACTTTTCCCCAAAGCTGTGCTAAAACACATCTTTCAGAAAGCTACTAATTCTACCCTGAAAAACCCCAAACAATGACAAATCCGCTTTTTTTCATTAGCTGTTTCGAGCATCATCACTCTCACTGTTAGGGTGTGTTACATCTAATTTCAAGATCCATTTAGACTCAGGTCCAGAGAATCACAGTTTATTGCAGCTTCGCCTGCACAAAGCACTTACACTGCTCATATACTCACAGTTAGTGATGAAGACTCTTAAATTCTTCACTGGGTTCTCATGAACCATAAAGAAACATATTTTCCCCATTTACTGATCAGATGTTAGAATAAACCCACAGTAGCACAAGGAGCAATACTTTTGGCTACATGTCAGGCCCTCACTAGGTAGGAGGAGCTTTGCTGTTAATTGGACGTCTGAAATTAAAAGAGGACTGGGACTCATTTTATTCTTCCCTTCTTCCACCTGACACCTACGTGATGTTTTTTTCCCAAACCAGCGTCTATCTGAGGACCTAACACAGAGTGCTGCAGCAAAGCACACCCTAAGGAAAGCTTTACCTCTGAGCACTTGCTGGTAACTTGCCAGCCAGTGACAGGTTTATCAATAATGATAATGGCTTTTTGTCAAAGAAAACTAGTGCACTAAGCCACAGACTTGCTCAACCCTATAAAGGAATCAAAGTAACCGGCATCCTCGTAAGGAAAGTGAGACAGGAACATGATTTCTAATAGGAAGAGCTGACTAACAAAAGAAGTAGAAGGATTAAGCTTTCTTTGCTGAAAAGCAGAAGCAGGTTTTCAATCAGTAAAGTCTGTCACCTCCTTATCAACTGAGAAATGAGGATCCAGGCCCTGACTTCACTATAACTCACCAAAAAAATCTATTGAGTGCAGGCTATGACACAGCAGTTCATATCACATTTGTGATAAGTGGAGACTATTGCAGCTGCATCTGCAAATATTATTATCAATAATGAAAATCTCTATTAAGGTTGCACCCAAAACCCCATTACTAGATAGGTTTCCCATGCTTAAAGCCAGTGGCACCTTTGTTAAAGATTGCTGCAAGGAGCAGGCAATCCTGTTGCTATGAGAACAAAAATGTATACTCAAGAATTTAAGGTTACTGTACATGTGGGTTTCCTACTTTTCTGCATGGAAATCAAGAGAGGCAGATTTGGGACATATTCATACTCCTGACTATACCCTCAGTCATCAACTGGTCATCGATCAACCAGAAAGCTCTGCTGAGCACCTTGGGAAGAGGGGGGGGGGCTCATAATTTATTTGCTAAATGTTTCACCTGTGTGCACGTGGAAAGTCTAAGACATCTCAAATGTGCATGTGCCACTTCACTGGCACCTCTGGTACATGGCATCTGGGTATGTGTTTCTGTCTGGGAAATAACACGGAGAGATTGAGTAGCTTGTTTAATGGAACTGGGTAAAAGTGCTTTGATGTGAAAAGTGCATGCTAGTGACAGACACGAGAGAGACAGACAGAAGGAGAAGGAAAGATGTAGGAAAACAGAGAGACAGAGACACACAGAAAGAGGCAAACAGAGAGACAGAGAGATAAATCAACTGGGACAGCAAGAGAGACAAAGCATGGCAGAGAGAAACAGAAAAACAAGGGAAGAAAGGGGGAAACAGAGGATGGAGCATGGGGCACAAAGGGGTCTTTGTGACCCTGGTAACATGGAGGGGTCAGACAGGTGGGACATGGCAACTGGGGAGAGACGGGGGACAGAAATTGGGAGACAGAGAGCTGGAGGAACAGAGAATGGGGGTATAGGTGGACAAAGGCAGAACAGACAGAAGGGTCATAGAGGGCATGGGAGAGGTGCAGAGAAACGGTAAAATACATCAATGGAGGAGCAA
>VYZX01023841.1:0-85096 GCA_013401335.1 Brachypteracias leptosomus | reverse complement strand
CCTTCCACATTAGATCAAGGATGGCTGCAATAACAATTGTGTGGAATCAGGTTACAAATTATTCTACGTTCAAATAAAGGTAGCCACCATAAGCTGAATTCCAACAAGCTTTGATTCAGGTATGAATAATCATCAAAGATAGCCTTTATAAAATATATAATACAGCAATTAAATGTCATCACAAATCCAAGCTCCAATCACTCTTCTCAGCTAGGATAATCACTTGTCTTTCATTTTTACCTAAACCACGCTTTCTAGAAAGTAATTTTACCACCAATAGTGACAACTTGACCAAGCAATTGCTAGTGGCTGAGCATCTGTCCTTGACAGAAGTTAAGCTTTTGAAGATGAAAACAATTGTGAAGAACCTGTATGTGGAAAAACTGGATAAACTTTCAGTTTATATAGCGCAAATCCTCTTTCCCTTCTCCCATGTTTCTAGAGAAACACCTGTGAACCAGCACGGGCAGATAAACAATTTATATTCTTCCCGCAAAAAGCTACCCCTTATTATTGCTTCCATGATCATGTGTGAGGTTCATCAATGATCTTAAAACCTCCTTGACTACTTGTATAACAGGAGCATGGAGATACAGGAAGAAATACTTGACAAGATGCTGGAAAACTAATTATGAACACGCTGTTTAAGCAGAGTTTTCTAAGCTCTTTTTTAGCCACACTCCTGAAATAATTCCCCCATCAATCAAACAAAAAAAATACCTTAAGTGAAATTCTGCAGTCTTGGTGCATAGAAGAAATTTTGGACTTTTGGACTATAGAAGTGTCTTCCCATGATATTTCCTGTACAAAAGCTTTGCACGTCTCAGTACAGACACACAAGTCTTCAGGTATGAGGGACTGGACCCACTCTCACAGAGACTTCAGACAAATGAAGGATGCAGTAAACATCTTTTCTCTTAAAGAAAGGTCTCTGCCATACAGTTTGGGAATCTGCTGGCAGAACGGCCTGATTCGCAGTGTAAAACAAAAAAAGAACAGCAATTTTCTTTGATATTTTTTCTTCCTTTCTTAAAAGTTATCCATATCTAATTTTATGTGGATTTCAGGAAGCCTTAGGGATGATCAAAGACCTCCATAACACCTTGGAACTACTGTGTTTTAACCCTGCACATATGTTTTTCACTCACCCATTTGTCACGAGAACTCCCATTGGAGCGACGTCTCTGTTAAGTGCTTCTAAAGACCAGCGATACAAATTCTGGGATGATTTCTTGTTGGTTAAGTCATGCACTAAAATTATCCCTGAAGTGGAAGAGAAGACAGCAAGATGCTATTTAAAGATACACATTTTTTTTTCCCTTATCTTACCAAAATGACATCTGCAGGTTCCCAGATATCTGAGAATGAAGAAAGGGATGTATAACCGGTTCAGTTACAGTATATGAGTAAAGCTGAAAGTATCAGGATGCAACAGGTTTTTTAAAGCTGCTTATCAGGAATTGGATAAGAGCTAAGAGAAAAATCTCATGAAAGGAGGAAACAAACAGCCACCTCAGGGTTTAATCTGCAACAGGCTTGCAGGCATTCCCTGATGCTGCTCTGTCTAGTCCTAATGATACTGAAACTCTGTATTACTGCAGCAGAGATTTTAGCCTTTCTCTGGTTTACCTAATGGGTAAAGACACCATCTAAGAAGTCTAAAGGCTGTTTCTTTGTTTCAAAGAGTTTAGAGAACCTACTGCTTTCCTGAGTTTTCAAGAACTAATGCTACGTTCTTGGGGAGGTATCAAAAGGGGAAACTGACTCTGATACTACTTTCACAGTCCACCAAAGGGCTGGTAGAAACATGAATTATAAGATTTCATGTATTTAAGATTAAGCTTCTAGCATTTTTCATTACCATAATCCTTCAAAATGTAAATTCTGAGACAACCACTTCTGATAACCACAGTTCCTAACTCAATTACCAACTGCTGCTAGCAAATTTCATACTTTCTAGGTTATTCGCACCTTCTGCAACCTGTGTAATGTTCCCACTTCCTCCAGACTTCAAACCATCATTAATTCAAGGGCAAAATGGAATTATATCCCTTATCTTCATCAGAGTTTGTTCTCAACACACTTCAGAGCCTACAGGCAGAGAAAACTTACTAATTTCATCTTCCACCTTAACTCCCAAAGATGCCATCCACTGTACACAGTATGAAGAACCCAAATTTCTGCAAACATTTTCCACTAGCCACACGACTGTGCATAGACTCTCCTATGAGTTCCCAGCATATCACAACCATAGCCCTATTTCAAAGGGTTTATCTCAGTAACAGCATAAAAAGGCAACTCAACCGTGTGTCCACCCCCAGACAGTGGGGAGAAAAAGCCTGACACAACCTAACTTGGCCTACAGCAACAGATTCAGAGACACTGCTGCAAAATCTGCGAGAAACACTCTCCACCACCAGACACTCTTCCTCAGTTCTGTTTTTGATTGGCCAGTTCCTTTATCTGCTTCACTGAAAACCTACACAGTCAGCAGAGAAAGACTGTGTCAACATCAAAAAAGAGCAGGCAGGACCAATGACTACTCAAGGAAATGTTCCTCCCCCATTAAGGTCTACAAGTCACAGCCTTACTGCCTAGTCACTGTCCTGGGCTATCACAGTCCATACACCAGATGCAGGGTCACCAAAGCAGAAGACCTGCAGTCAAACCGAAAGCAAACCATACTTAACCTTGTCAACCCCGACAGCCTGCACAGATACTGCCACAACCAAACAGCAACTATCTCTTGATGCCAGGTTTTCAGACCACTGCAAGCCCAGAAAGCACAAGCACTCAGGCAGAAGGAACGCATTCATCTTCCCTTCCTAAATCAGGTCAAACAGAGGCAATTTGTGAGACAAGCTCTAATGAAGGAATTAATCTCATGAAAGAAGCCAGAGCCAAGGCTAACTACCAAAGTCAACAGTTTTCATATCCAAGCTGCCTAATAATATCTTGTAGGCAGTGGAGATAAATAACTCTATTTCAATAGCATCATCAATTATAACTCAGACATATAAGTTCAAGATTTCATCTCCTAATGGGCTGTTCTAGGATATTTCCAAGTCAGGCCCACACTCACTGGCATATTGGACATTTGGTGTCAAAAAAAAGCTCACTTTTTTCCTATATCAAAGAGGCATACTTTGAAGGAACAACTCAACTCAAATGCTATTTACAGAGGTCTGGTAAACCATAGAAGCAAGAGGTGCCTACACATAGTTTTCCTCCTGGGAAAGGAGGAAGAAATAACTATTTAAATAATCACAGAGCAAAAATATTTCTCGTATGGCTTAATGCATTATTGAAAGGCCCTCAAATGATTGGGAATGAGAAAAGCAAATCAAACAGAACACTTGAAACAGATTTTCGGAAGCAGCTGTTAATCTGGTATACATCCATTCTTAGTGAACTGTTCTTGGATGCCAAAAAGTTAACAATTAAGAAACTGCATTGTTAAATTTATAATCTCTTATTTGCTCTTATTGGTGGTACAGTTGAACTACTAGGTCTTTAAGTCAGTATCTCAACAGAAGGCATAAAATACTACTTTGGACATACAGCAAGTTGCAAGATTCAATCCTTCAAAATAATTTGGCAAATGAAATGAGCAGAGGCGAGATGGCTATCAGCATATTGCAATGTTATGGGAGAACAGCTCACATCTGCCAGGGTAAGATATAACTATTGAAGTTTGTATAAATTCAGGTAATTATTTCCCTACTGCAGGTTTTCAAGCTGAACAGACAAGAAAATATAAATCATATTTCTGCATGTATATCAGGCCTGGAAAGGTGAAAGCAACCTTTATGTTTGAAAGTGTAGCTAGAAGGGGCATCACTGCAACTTCAGAGGCTCCCTGTTGTGCCAGCTGCACAAGACTGAAGTGCAAGGCTGATGAAGCTCATCTGCACAGGTTTGCCTAAAATAGCTTTCCAGTTCAAAATCGAATCCATAAAATTCTGCCTAAGAATGGTATCAGGTTTTTTTTCTGTATAAATGTACTGGAATCAGAAAAGTGAACAATATAGTACTCACCCAGGCTTAAAAGAATCTGGCCCCAGACAGCTCATAAGAGAAACACTGATAAAACTAGATTTTCACCAAAACCAGATTTATACCAAGAAAACTTACCATTCAGCGAGTTATAAAACACTGCTCGTGTGCTTTTCACACTAGTGGCACTACCCACTGAACCTCCAACATCCCACAGCTCAATATAGTAGGTCTTCTCTTCTGGAGTCCCTTCTTTGTAGTCATGGATCTGATGAGAAATTCACAACATACATAACCACAGCATCAGCTCACAGGGGTTAATCCACACAACACTTACACGTTCAACTGACAGGATTATTGTACTTAGATAGAGATTTGTAAATTCTCATGTTGACATCATTTCAAATCTCTCAAGTAGAAGAGAGATGGAATGAGTCAAGCAGCAGCCACAGGATACCACAGCTCTTAAATGGGATAGAGCTTGATGACTCAGTAGGGAGTATCCTTTCCACCTCAGTAATAACAAACCTAATGTCTCATGATGTGCTTGGAAACAGCATGTTGCTGATGTAAATGAAGAAAGTAAGCTCATGACTCATATAGTTGTTAAAACCCACATGGTAATACTGCGAGAATATTAACACAGGTCACCACATTGGATTTCAACTGACCACATCTTTTTTCTCTCCAAGTTCTCATTGACATCTCAACTGAATTAATCAACAATTTTTGCCCCTAAATCTGCTACAGAGTTTTGCTCCACAGTCAAATAGGACTGCCATGTTTCTTATCCCAAATTTTGGAAAGATATTCCTAATCTATGGCAAAGCATTTCAACAAGAATGCAACAGAGTGATGAAGGAAAAAAGTATTTATCACTATCCCATGAGGATTGTAAATTGGGCTAAAAAACTGGTAGGTGAATATTCTCATTCTTCTGATAGTAAGTCTTGCAATGAGCTGACAGGAGGAGAAGCAACCTTTGGTCACAGTCAGTACCTTCAAATTAAACAAGCAAATTGTTTTTCCCTGGCATGTTTAGCTGACAACTTAGCTGTTCATTAATTGCTTCTTAGGGAAGTGTAGTTTAAATTCTATGCCTCTGACTTAAACTGGCTGCTCCATGACTTGTAGCATGCCAGTGGCTGCTGCAGTAAGAAGAGGCACTATGAATAACAAATATCTTGTCTGATTTTGACAACCTTGGAAGGTCAAAACTTGCTCATACAAGTGTTTGGCTCACATTTAACACTATTTGCTTCAAAAGGTTAATCCCTCAGCAAAACAAAACATCAAAACACAACTCTTTCAGGGGCTGCAAGTAATGAAAATATGTCGGCCCTCCCTTCCCCTTACATGGCTAAGCTAGGGCTACCAGGAGGTTGGACATGTTACCTACTCGAACATCCACTGAGCAGCCCACTGTCCAGGATGGGTTTCCCAACACCTGGTTCTGGCATAAGAGATGAACAAGCGAAGACTTTCCGACACCTGCAAGTGCACATAGAGGACAACCCTTGGGAGATCACACATGGGCAGGTAAAACTGAGAGCTTGTAGTGACAGGACAAAGGGTCATGGCTTTAAACTGGAAGAGGGTAGATTTAGATTAGAAATGAGTAAGTTTTTCACTGTGAGGTTGGTGAGACACTGGAATAGTTTGCCCAGGAAGGTTGTGGATGCTCCATCCCTGGAGGTGTTCAAGGCCAGGTTGGATGGGTCCTTGAGCAACCTGGTCTAGTGGGAGGTGTCCCTGCCATGGCAGGGGGGTTGGAACTGGATGATCTTTGAGGCCCGTTTCAACCCATTCTATGATCCCATGAAAACGGCCGAGGGCTGATGGGCATTAAAACCCGACGACCCCGCCACCGGCGGGTAATGGCCAGTGCCCAGCGACCAGGGCAAAGGTGAGAGGGAGGCAACAAGCAAAGAGCCTCGAGGACCGGCGAGTCCTAGGGCGGAGCGCCGGAGCGGTGCTCTGGGAGCGGAGGCTCCTAGGGGCGTCTCCCCGACCGGCGGCGGGAGGGAGGGAGCAGCGGAAGCGGCGGGATGCACATGCGCCGCCGGCACTGCAGGGGTAGGTGGGGGGGAGGAATGACGCCCCCCGCCCTCCCCGTGCGCGCGCGTATTGGCGGGATGGGGGCAAGGCGGGAGGGGACACGCACTCACCGGAGTCGCCCAACACCAGCACCTTGACCCTGTCCAAAGCCGCCATCTTACTCTCCCTAGCAACAACTCCTGAGACCGCTACCCTCCCCCGGGCGCCGCCAATTGCAGCGCACGCTCCTCCCTCTTCGCGCAGCCCATTGGTTGGCTGCTCCAGGCGCCGGTGCCTTTTTCACTTTTGATTGGTTTAGCGCACATGAGGGCGGGAACGCTGGGGAGCGGTTGTGAAGCTTCGATTGGCTCATTTTCCCGTCGCTCACCGCTCAATCACAGAGCAAAATGCGTGCGGAGGGGTATTGCGCATGCGCAGAACGCCTTTGGGGGAGAGGCTCCCGGCGCGCTGATGACGTCATAGCCGCGCGCGGCTGTGACGCCTCCTCTCGGAGCCGCTGGAAGCATCGCTGGGAACGGGGAGAACTGGAAGTGGCGGCAGGTCAGTGCCGGCCCCGGGCAGCGGCGGCCGTGCTTGCCCCGCGGCGCCCTGAGCCCGCCCCTGGCCACCGGGGTCCCCTCGCCGGGCTGCGCGGCGTCGTCCCGGAGCTGACGGCTGCCCCGAGCGGGGACTCGCGGTGCCGTGAGGGGAAGCGACCGCGCGCCCCCTTCCCCACTCCGCCTCCGGAGGGCCCACGGCCGGTACCTGCGGGCTCCCTCCCCCTGGTAATTTTGGGTGCTGCCGGCGGGCCCAGGTCGCCAGCACCAGCCGTGGGGGGCTTATGCTCCCGACACGTGGTCCGACCGGGCCTCTGCTGCACCTTTGGCTCCAGAGCACCGCCTGCCTCCCCTCGTGTTTTATCTGTGAGGGGTTTCGTGTTTATTTTCTTGAGAAGACACTGCTGAGCTCCTCAAATGTCTTGTCTTACAGGAGTCTGCACGTTTGGATGTTTAAAACTTAACACATAAATGTGGGTAGGGAATAGGAAGCCGTGCAGATAGTGTAAGGGACTCTGCTTTGCTTGGCGTTAAAGCATAGTCTGCTACTATAGTCTAGGAAATACATGCAATTTGTAATTTGAAGGAAGCTGCAAGATTCTGAGAATCTAAGGAATAACTGACACTGTAACAAATCTAGCTCATTTCCTTTTGCTGAGTGCGATCTTACAGTGAAACTATTCAGTTATCAAGGTCAGCAAATTATTTTCTTCTTGGGTATTCATTTTCTTCTGGCTTCACAAGCTTACTGGTTCCCTAAGAAACAGATGAACATCACATGTCATAATAACACTAGGCTGTTAAATGGGTCCAGCTTGTCAAACTTGTATAATTACAAGTGACTCAGAATGAGTAAGGAAGATTGGCATTATGAAAAGGGTGCTCAACAGTGCACATTTAAGGTGTATTTTCATGAAATATAGATGATTTGGTATTTTTCAGCCATAAAAGGCAGTTTCTTCTCTCGTATCCTGCACTGGCGTCCTGTCACATCTTCTGGTTCACTTGCTCATCAGGCTTTTCCATGAGCTGATTCTACTGAGTAAAAGGTGGGGTGGGGAGAAAAAGGCATTTTTCTGCCTTTAGTGGTGTAAATTGGTGCACAGGCAGGTCTTCTAAGTGCTAGAGCTGACGTGGGAGAAGGCAGAGCCACGTGCTTGGGAGAGGAGCAAATATCCTCCTGGCAACAATAAGGGATGATGGGAGTTTCATTCCTACCTGCTGTTTCCTTATACAGCTCCCCTTCACACAGGATGCTTTAGGGAATTCTAAACAAAAAACTACATAAGTTAAAGTTAACCTAGTATCTTGTTATTTAGTTTCTTTGTTGCTTACATCCACATTATATACACTTTTTTGCTACATGCTGATGAAGTAAAACTTTGCTGAACCTAATACTTTCATAAGTCTTAGTTTTACATCTTTCTGGAATTCCTGAAAATCCAACAATACCACTCACATCATCTCTCCTGATGAGATGTGTAGTGTTCCAGGTCTCATTGAATATGAAAAACAATAACTGCTTTCTTGCTGTCAGAAACTTATGTCATGCCATCTTTAAGCCCCACTGTACTTGAGTGTAATTATGAATTCTTAGGCTTGGTAATCATGAGAAACAGTCTTGCTTTTTACCTTAAAAAAAAATTACAGAAGCTTATCACCTCATTATATGAGGACCACTGATGACAAGTCTCAGAAAGAATGGATATGCTTCTGTTGGTATGTTAATGTTCAAATGTTGGTATGGTAATTTTCAAATTGTAAGAGTTTATGATGTCTGTGGTTAAAACATTCTAGCAGCTTCGCATTACAGTTGAGTCATTTTAACATCTTTGCCACCACTTGTAGAAAGCTCTTACTCTTCTACGTCCTTAGCCATGCTTTCTTCTCTCTGCTTTGTGTAGACTCTGGTCTGGCAGCCTAATGATTAAGTTCTTGAACTTTCCCTTCTTGCCCTCCCTCTAAAATACCCTAACTTTTTCATATGTTAGTTCTTCACTTTTTTCAGCTTGATTCATCTTGCTACATGAATAGGTGTCTGAAAGAATTAGTGCAGAATGGGCGGGGGTTGTGGCTGAAGGCTAGGATGGAGAAGAAAGATTTCTTTATGAAAGGGTATTATTTGACTTGAGCAGTAACAGGAAACTTGTACCTTAACTATTCTAGCCACCAAGATTGGGTTTCAGTAAATAGCGTGCTCCATTTTTGCCTGCAGCTACAACTTTAAGCAGTTTGTTAACACTCATGTTTATTTGAAGTACTTCTGCATATTGCATCTGTTTGTGTAGATGTACATAGGTAGTCCTTTAAATTATTGACATCTTGCTATTGTTATGTGAGGTTTAGATTACAAATCTGATTGAAAATTGCATCCTGAGCCTGCATCGTTCAGTTTCTGCCTTGCACAGTTAGGCCTTGTGACTTATGCGTGGTTTCACGTATTTATAATAGTAAGTATCCTAATTTCAGCCAGACCTTTCAGCTTTTCTGTGTGCAGCCATAGCACAATTTTGCATCTTAAGAGGAAAAAAAAACATTGATACTTGTGGCATCCTGGTTTCAGTTTATGGAATGCCAACAAGGAAGTAGGATTTGAGTGAAAGCAGCTTGTTCTTTTCTCCTTTACTGCTTCAGGGCAGGTCTTGAAATGAAAATACATGGTTTCTCATCAAGATGTAGTACAGGAGGAAGGCTGAGCAGCAGTGTTCCTGAAGTCTTCAGGGAATGGAATTCAGTAAGCTTTTGGTAAAATGCCAGAAGTCTTTAGGTTTGCAACTGATGTGGGATAAAGGAGTTCTGGATAATAGGGACATACTGCACAGATCATCCACTTGCTGTAGAGAAAGGTGAAAAAAACAGACTTGCAAGTGGAGGATTGTGTGCCACTTTCTAGAAGGATTGAGTAGTGGCTGAAGTTACGTTGTACAGACATTTAAAATCTTGGTGGGATATTTTCCCTCTCTAGTTCTGAAATTTGTGCCTCCCTTCCCTATACTCAGGGATATTCAGAATTGTTCCTCTCTGCTCAACTTCATCACCTTCTGGAAGACAGAATTTTACATTTTATTAGAATGAGAGAATACTAAACAAGGATCTGGTGTTTGCAAGTGACTGCTGGAGTGGGATATGGCATACACAGGCTCCTGGAAGACTGTTGTACTTTGCCACATTTAGAGATGAGGAACTCTCTTTTTGTAATCTGATTTTGATGTTTCCTGAAGAAACTGTGTCAGTGGTGTAAGCAAGTAATTTTTATTGCTTTTAAAAAATATCTTACGGCAGAAGCCTGCAGAAACATTTTTCCAAATAAATCAGCAAAACCTGGTTTCGAAGATGTGAAAAAGAGCGCTAACAGTTTAAATTAGATGTGGGGAAAAATAGGAAGCAGCTTTGCAAGTGTGAACAGTATGTCTGATATACCTAGATTCCCAGCCAACCATGGTACTCCCAAGCTTTCCTCCTAAAGAGATCTGGGTTGTTATAAAGGCTTTGCATAAGCAAGTGATTCTTTAGAGTAGTCCACTTTTTTAATACCCTGCTTTTAAAATTATTTACTTTGTCAAATATATGAACAGTGAGACTTAATTTTTTTGAGGTAAAGTTACTGATGGGCTCAATATAAACCTCAAAGTTACAAGTTGAAACAAGGTGATGTTCATTTGCAGTATTGGATAAAAATTCAGGTTAATCTACTGGATAACTTAAGTTTTCCTAACTTGCAGTTCTAGAATCATCTACATTGTGGCTTAGGTATTGTCTTTTTAGCAATTCTCATCTTTTGTCTTGGATTTAGTCAGGAAAAGCAGGAAGAAGGACAGATCCAGCATCCTTGGCACAATTCCTGTTAGAGTTCACAAAATTTTTGAAATCTTTGTACATAAAGAAGAATTCAGTTACTTTGTGTTGCATCAGGAAAGCCCTGACAAGTGGAGATGTCTGCTCAGTTGAATTTCTGACTTCTATATGGTCTTTGGTCCCATCATACTATGTTTTTTTTGCTGTCACTTGCTCTCTTATCAGTTTCCTTTCTGACATCTCTAGTTATGCCTCCTACCTCAAGACCTATGCCTCATGCATTTATTCAGCCTGAGGCATAATCTCCATTTTGCAGACTGGACCCTGATTTTTCTTAACCCAACAGAGTTGGTTTTATAGTGTAACTTCAGGTCTTTCTTCCTGGTATTGCCTTTTATAGCCAGGACACTATTTATTCTTATATTTAGATTTTATTTTTTTTAAAGTTGCTGTCTTACTGTGATAGCATAGGATAGCAACCCAGAATATTCCTGCTATGCCCATAATACTCAACTGTATTCATGTAATTACACAGAACAATTTTCCAACAACTGGCTCCTTAAAAGTGTATGTTTTAATTTTGAAATTTTTCGTTTGGGTGTTTCTGAATATCATCCTGTCCAGTGTGCTGTGTTATTGCTGCTGTAGGTGGTTACTGTGTAGTGGTTTATCTTGGACATTGTTTTTGTTTTGTTTCTTCCATGACAATGTCCTTTGATATTCATAAATTATTAAAGTCAGTGCAGACATTGTTATGAAACAGATGCACGTCCATTAAAACCTTGTTAGGAGATGTTATCGTATTTCTTTGCACACGTAATTAATTCAGGTTTGACTTACTGCTTTGATGGAAGGTGAAATCACTGCTCAAGGATGCAATGGTGAAGTACCCTGCTTTTCAATTTTACACTGATATTCTTGTGGCCCTGGATTACCATTTGTGAGCTGGTTCACTGTCTATCTTGGTGAAAGGTCGTAAGGATTTGGAGTTTATATGCTGTAGCCTGGGATTCTTTATGGCAGGGTGGCCGGATGTCAGCTTCTCCTAGAGAAACAATTTGTTAGAGCCTGGCCTGGTCAGTTCTGGCACTGGTGCGTGCTCTTTTTCATGCCTCATTCTGTATCACATAACTTACATGAGAACATGATTAGAAAAGAATGGTCTGTGGTCTTTTTAGAATGCTTATATTTCCATATATCTATGTCTGGAAGAAAGGCAGTGCTACACTCAGGATGCCCACCATTACCTGAGTATATTGAAGATTTGGACATCACTAAAAATCCTAGTAGAGGAAAAGAAATAATTGTGTAAAAACTCCTGGTCCCACTAGATGAAGAAAAAATCCAGTGATCGACGCTAAGACATATTACTAAATCTCTAACTGTTGCTGAAAACCAAGGGAAAAGTATGTGTTCTTAGAGGTAGTTTTATGTATTGGTCCCTTGTAGGGACCAGTTTAAACTCTTTGAGTTCATTATTCAGGAAATTGTACCTTAAATCTGTTTTGAATGCTGCTGTGGATACTTACAGCTGTCTCCTCAATGAGATTCTTGCAGAGAAAATACTTTCCCTCAGATCTCAAATGAAGTATCCAGAGTGAGATGTGCTTATTTAAAAGCACTTTTCTCCTTTTTTTGTTACAACTCATTTTTTGAAGGTCACTATGCCCACTGCAAGTTGTGGTGCCGAGTTTTTCTGCAAGAAATTTGTAGAGGACAGTGAATTTGTGAGAAGTTATTTGTTTTTGAGATCAGCACTTCAAAAACCTTTGACTTTAAAAATGTGACTTCCTAAATCTCTTCTGGGGTGCCAGTTTTTATTTTAAATTGATCTTTACATTAACATTATACTGTACTTAAACTCTGAATAAGACTTAATCAATTTGAATAAATAAAGGCTTCTGGCAGGCTTCTGCATTGACATTGAGTTATAGTATTAGTATGTTGCTGACAGATTCAGTCAAAAGCAGGATTTATCTTTTAAGTGACTGTAAGACTGTAAAAATACCAACAGAACTAAATTGATTTTCAGGCACAATGTCCTGTGACAGTATTCAAATTGAGTCTGACTTGGAGATTAAAAAATACTGTACAGCTAACTCATGATGGGATATCCTTTATTGCTAAGGCTTTTTCCTTTAATGCAAAGCTCCATAAAACTATCCTTTGTGTGAGATTGAATAATTACGGATCTGGCATGCAAAAGAAAGCTAACTGATTCTAGAGGTACTTGTTTCACAGCTAATTCATGCCATGATAAACATATTTTAATTCAATTTCCTTGAAGGGAAGCTGGAGCTGGACATCCAGGCATTGTTTTCTGTAAGCTATTCTCAGTGTGCATACCAGCAGTCAACAGATGTTGTGCAGTTCATTTCATTTTTAGCACTGTGTATACCATGTGGCTCTAAGTTAGAGAAGAAAAGCTTGGGCAGGAAAGCATTTTAAAAGAAAAGAATGAAAGTGGTTTTTTTTTCTCACCCAAATGGCAGAAAAGACAGGAAAATCTTAATTTACTCACTGCTAAACTCCAGAATCCACAGCCTAATTGCTTTGCAATTGCACTGGCTGTAACCCTTGAGAGGAAAATTCTCCTTGGTTGCAGAAGGGCGTAGGGGTTGGAGAGAAGTAAAGCTTCAGTGGGTAGTGTTTGCTTGAAGTGTTTTGAGAGAGCAATGTTTCTCATTTAAAAAAAAATAAAATCCAAACAGGCTGTTGTGATAAACAAGTAGTCTTAGCTGATGGAAGTGAGTCGTGAGCTGCTTGGTTACATGTGGAGCTTGGAGATTTCAGGTAGATGTCTTAGCGTGAGGAGTATAGAAAAGTTCTGTGATGGTGTTTGTCAAAAAAGATGTTGCAGTTTTTATGATGACGATGAAGGAAAATAGGATACCCATCCTGATCCTTTCTTCTGCTGTCACTCTCCTCTTTATTTGATAATTGAATGCTGAGGAGGTGTGTATACAGTCTGTGAAACATTTAATGGAAGTGAAAATTGAGATTGGCTGAGTTGTACTATTTATAATAGTTCACAAATAAAAATTGCTTGGCAATGACAAACAGGACTTAAGGTGTGGTGGTGTTCTTCAGTTTAAGGAACCTTTTGCTTAAAGGGTTATTCATATTCCAAACCAGCTTAGAAGTCTCATATTGAAAACGACTATTCAAAGTTTTATTTAAAGTTAACTGGAAGTACAACCCCTCTGAAAGAGTATTTCAAAAGCACCTGTAATATTTCATGCTTATCTAATCCATCCTTTCATGCATGGAAATCCAAGTGCATTAGGAGTGGAGGGGAAATTTTTTATTGCCTACAGATGTATAGACTTGAAAGAGTGGAGTGAAAAATGCACAGAGCCACCCCGTGAAATGATACTAAGCCTTTAGTTTGTGCCTTATGGGGTTGCTTCCCTTTTTCTTTCCACTAGAGAAAACTGGCTTCTTCAGATGGGCCAGTGCTGTTACTTGTCTACTGAGATTTGATTTTCAGCTATATCTGTGTCAGGGGTGACAATATGAGGAATTCTTTGTATGATACAATTCTATATATGATACCTTGTATGTCACAGAAGCATGTAATTGTCATGACTGTTTGTGCCATTTGATGTTAAGGTGAAAAAAAAGGAAGTGAAAATACAGTATTTTTGTAATGGTGTTTGTCAAAAAGGATGAGGAGTAGTCCAAAAGGGAGTAATCTGAGAGGGTTTGACATAGTTGGCAGGATCCTAAATCAAGATTCACTCCATCTTGTCACAGATGGCAGGATAAGTCATAATAAATAACTCAAAAGGTATTATCTCTTCATATTCACAAAGTCTTGATTTTTACTTTATTACATCATACTGTATTATCCATGGGCTTCCAAGGCCTAAATGTGAGACAATTTAAATGAAGGACAAGTCCTTTCGAAGGACCTATTGGTCATCTTACATCAAGGCTGAAGTAGTCTGTAATGTAAGGAGTTGATAGTGCTAGCAGTTTTCATGCTGCAGATGGTTGACTAAGATCTGTTCATCAGGAAGCAAGGAAAAAGTCTATCTACTCTCATTGTGAATCTGTGAGCTTTTGCTTGAACACGTACCAGTCTATACTAGCAAGCTGTCCTCATGTAATATCTCTGCCTACTGATGTCTGAGGAGTAGAAGCAGACAGGGCTACTTATAGTGTGACATCAAATGTGACCTTGAAACTCCTCCACTCTCTTGGACTGTCTTAGGGCCTTTCTTGCTGTAGTATTTTTATGCTTCTCCCAAGCTACAAGTCTCAGCTAATCATGAAGCTGCCTACTGGAGCTCAGCTTCAAGACAGCTTTCCTATTCTAGCTCTCTTGGTTGTGATTGGCTGGAAATGAAATCTGATGTGTGTTTTGGTACCAATTTCTTGTGTGCTTTTTAAAATTTTCCATTATTTTGTTATCAATGAGAAGTACTGATTCCTAATTCTACTTTTGTAGCATTGGCATTATTAACACCTTCAGGAGACAGTAGGGGGCTTGGGAAAGAGAAATGGAAAATGCTTCATCCTTTTCTTAGCTCTGAGATAAATGAAAACTTCTGAAGTCAGACAAGCTAAGAATCCATCTGCTTTTTTTTTTTCCATTGCAGTATACATGAAGCTTGAGAACTGAACCTGCTATGACTGACCCAGACGTCCTCACTGAGGTTCCAGCAGCTCTCAAACGCCTTGCCAAATACGTGGTGCGTGGCTTTTATGGCATTGAACATGCTTTGGCTCTGGACATTCTCATCAGGAACCCCTGTGTGAAGGAAGAGGACATGCTAGAGCTCCTTAAATTTGATAGGAAGCAGTTGCGGGCTGTCCTCAACACCCTCAAGGGTGACAAGTTCATCAAATGCAGGATGAGGGTAGAGACGGCTCCAGATGGCAAAACCACCCGTCATAACTACTACTTCATTAACTACCGCCTTCTGGTTAATGTGGTGAAGTACAAGCTGGACCACATGAGGAGGAGAATTGAGACAGATGAAAGAGACTCCACCAATCGTGCCTCTTTTAAATGCCCTGTTTGCTTCAGCACTTTCACAGACTTGGAGGCCAACCAGCTGTTTGACCCCAGGACAGGTAAGAGTCATTCAAGGATGAATAACGCAGTCTGTCCTTTTTGGAAGCTGCTGGCTTCTCGGTATAACCTGGGCTTGCCTGTAAATTGTATGACTTACTGGTATGTCTCAGAGAGGGCGTATAAATATAGCTGACTTTGATATGCAGAAAATTTGTAATTTAGAGATCGTCATGCAAGGAGTGAGTTGTTACTGTTTAATTTTCTTCTAACTGGTTCATTATACTGCACCACCTTGCTTCCCTAGTGTAAAACAGTCTTAGGAAAGTTAACAGAAATTAATTACAGACTTTCTGTGGTTGGGAGTAAACAAGATTCTTTTTCAAGTGCGTGTCTCGGTGGAGGTGCATATCTCTCATGCATATGAAATAAGCATCCTTTCTGGGTGTCATTGTCTACAGGGACTTCTCTGCTTCTGTGCTAGGGAAGAAAAGGAAGAACACCTGACCTTGTAAGATCTTATTTTGCTGGTCTAACCTAGGATTATTTTGGGAGGAAGGCAGGGAGCAGGTACTAGGTGTTAGGCTTCCACCTTCTGGACTAGTTCATTTATTTTTTAATTTTTCCCTTTTGAATGTTTTGTCCTGATCTTGCTTTTTCCAGAAAAATAAAAGAGCAAAAGTGAGGAGAGCTCTCAGAAACGTTAGAGTGTGGTGCTTTCTATCAATTATCATGGTGGGAAAATGTAAAGATTATTGTTTAGTGGTCTTGAAGCTTTTAATCTAGGGTTACATCAGATGTCTAAGCTTTGGAGAAGGGCAAATATTCCTACCAGCAAATGTTCCTACCTCCCAAGATCAAGGGCTGTGAAACTCCTTTTACTTGAACAGCTGTGAAACCAACATTTAGTACTAGAGAAGCAGAATCTAAGTCAACTAACAATCGTTGCTGTAATTAGCACAGCTCTTCAAGAAGTTGCTCCTTCATGGAGCACCAAAACCAGTAGTGCCAGTGCAGATTTTCTGTGCTCACCAGTGAGTGTAGAAACTATACATGCTCCTTACAATCGTGATCATCTGTGGCAGCTACAGCTGTGGGTGTCAGACTGAAGAGGAATAGCGCTTTTGCAGTTTTCTTGAGTAGGGAGAGAGCAGAAAACCTGTGCAGAGGACAAACATAGTAGAGTGTGAGACACTCATCATAAGGGGACCTGTAACACTTTGCAGGTGAATCCTTTCAGCCTATGTGGACAGTGAGTTCCAAGAGCAAAGAACTGGTTGATGAGGAGATGCAGAAGACAATAATTCTGGCATTTGGCTTTGACAGCAAGGCCTGTGCTCCAGGAGCTGATGAGGTCAACCAAGGGTTTGTCTGCAGTACAGGCAGTAGCTACCTTCACAGTGCAAAATCATTCACTGCAATGCACATGGAGCATTTTGCAGATTTCCTGATGGAGTGAAATGTTGAGTGCTGTTTTTCCAGCAATTCCCAGCAGTTGGTTTCTGCCAGTATTAATGCATATAACAAGATAGCCAGTTTACCTTCACTTAAATTCTAGACATCTTTTCTTATTGAAAGTATGTATATTGTGTTTCTCCTTATATAACTTTTAAGTCAATGATAACTTCATCTAGATAGTACATGATGATACTGTTTCTCAAGAGCTTTTACACCAGTTTAAATAGGGCTCTTCAGTTACTGTTTAAGAAGGGCTCATTCTATCTCCAAACCATAAGCTGCTTGTTTCCATTCCAGGTTAATAGTGGGTAGTTTTGTTTGTTGTTTGGGTTGTGGGGGGTTTTTTAGCAAAAATGGCTGCTTTATATTGCAGTGCATTCTGTTGTCTGCATATGTTTCCTCTCCTCTGGGATCTATATTAGAACTGAGATGCCTTTGGATCTGTCACAGCAAGCTCATGAGGGCAAGGCATGTAGAGGAACAAAGTTCATTAGAGAATAGCCATGCTTTTCCAAGCGTGTTTTTCACCCTTATTGGCACTATACATAAACCTCTCCAACTTACTGAAACTCGTGGCAGTATAACTGCTGAAGGGTAGGTGAAAGCCACAAGAATTTCAGTCACATTTGACCTGAGCTGCTCCTGGGCTTGTAGCTATATTGGTAACATTTTCTGAATTAAAAGGCCTGTAAGGCCAAAGTTTGTTGGTCCATGGAGCGGGCAGAATGTAGAAGACATCCTTAGCTGCAATCTGTGGTTAAAAGACATCCTGTTTCACTATCTGTTTCTTGTCCTTGTCACTCAGAGCTGGGGATGGTTTTGATGTCCNTGGGTCCTAGCACTGCAGCATGAGGGCTGTATGGGGAAAATCAGCTCAGAGAGACCCACTACATATGTTTACTTCTACTTCACTCTCCTCTTCCCTAGTTAAACACAAACTCTGATCCACTGTTACAGAATGAAAGCGGGGTTAGAAGAAGTTGCTGCTTTTGCCCATACTTACCAGTGATGGATAAGGAGGTTTTCAGAATCTCTCCATGCCTACAGTTGTGCTATCAAAATTTGTGAATTAAGAGTGCTTGTGAAGAGCCTGTCCATAAGTTGGATCTGTAGTGCTCTTTAATTTTTACCACAGCATCTGTGTCTGTGCTTCAACTTTAGCAGGCGTCTATTTATTACAGGTTACTGGCTGTCAAATGGAGGCTTTTTCAGATCTATGCTTTACTCCATTTGTGAATAATTTTGAAATAAACAGAGATGTTTATTTTTTTCAACAGGAGAGGTGGTTATTGATGGTTTTTGAAGGTGTAAATATGTCTGCTGAGAGAAAATAATTGATAGTAGCAAGGTTATGTATGCAGGCACATAGGTATAGATGTGCTTTTGTTGCTGTTCATCATATTTCTCTGGAAAAATATTTTTGAACGGAGTAGCAAGTTTGCCACTAAAGTAATTTTAAATGCAAATTTTAAATGGTAGAAAAATTACTTTGAGAGTGTGATCTGGTTTTTAAAGTATTATATGATTTTTCTCAATCCCTTTTTCTGCCATTAAAAATTTCAACCCCAAAAAGCTCCAAAAACTTACTATGCTGTCAAAGGTTGAACAAAGGTTGTCTGATACTTGTAGGAAGTTCAAGGACAGGAATCGTGCAATGTTAAAGAAACTGTCAGACAGTGAAAGTCTAGGTGATGAAGAAAATAGAGTTTTGCTGCTGTTTCAACTCACAAAGGGATCTTTTGGAAAGCAAAAAGAAACACATTGTGTTAGAGGAGTCGCTTGGTTGTATGACTAGTGAGTGCCTGCCAGCTCTAAGCATGGTGTACCCAGGTCGTGAGTTTTAGTCCCATCTGCTCTGAGTGAAGAGCTTCAACAGATCTCCAGATACCACACTTTCTCCTCAGTGGCAGTTTTTACTGTTGCCTCCAAAGAGACAGTGTCATTCCCTTCTGCTTCTGGAGGCAAACAGCTTGGACATGGCGTGCTTTTATTTTGCAAAGATTTGCTGTGGAAACTTTTAGCAAAGCTAAGAAGAACTTTCTGATTCAAGAGGTTTGAGGTTTGCCTACTGACCTGCCAGTACCTTTGATGGGGGTTGGTGCAGGCTGCATTGTTACAGGCTGAGCAGACAGTTCTTACCTGCTTTTGTGAGTGTTTTGAGATCTACAGAAAGAAAAATGCTAATGCTGGATGAATGAAAAATGTTACTTCTAGCCTAGTGTTTCAGATGGGGTGACTGAGAAAGGAAAAACATTGTAGTTTTCCTAGAAGATCCTAATATAAGCACTTGAAATACAGATCGATACCTTTCACTTGTGCCATCGTCTGCTGTCTACCTGTGCTCTGATGTTTCATCACTCTGTTCTGCATGTGAGCAATTGCATGCAGCTGATGTTGCGATGAAGCCTCATGCAGGTGGAAAACTGCAGACATTCCCTTAAACAAGGTGAGGGCTCTCTTGAGGTAGGGATGTACAAGAAAGAGTTTAATTGAGTAGCAGTAAGAAAAGCCAGTTTTTAAAAGCATACTGTGAATAATACTGAATTCTGTCCATTCCCAGACCTGTGCTGACAGTGGACACTGACATAAGGGACACTGGATTTTCAAGTGTTTCACCTAGAGATAGGATGTTCTTCTTTAGGTTCTTAAGTACATCCGTGGAAAGAATTTTATTCTCTGTGATTTTAAATGTAGAAACTACAGAAACTTGGTTTCTGTAGGCCAATCCCTGAAATGGTAGAGCAAGCTAAACAACTCGATACCATCTTGCGGATTGGATTAAAAAAAAAAATAATTCTTGGAGAAATAAATATGCACGACTCTGTTCTGCAGAGGTGGAGGGGAGGACAGGAGGAGCTGCATTGTCTCATCCAGTAGAGGGAGCTGTCTTCTTTTCTCTATGCATATGGACTTGGATTGATGAATTTATTGAGTGTCACAAACATGGAAATTGTGTTCATGGATATGCTTTCTGTAGCGTGATTAATTAGATCTGGTTGGGGGAAGTCTCTCTAATGTATCCGGTTCTCATACTCTAATCATATTTGTAAATGTAGTTTAGTATTGGAGTTGATTGTCAAATTCAAGGTCAATTTGAAAGAATGTGACTAGAAACTGCAAAAGGGAGAGTGGGATTGAAGTGAAGGAGTGACAGAAATGAGACCCCACAGTACGTCACACTGTTACTCAGTCCTGGATTTCCTTAGCTATTCTGAATTCCAAACTGTATCAGGGTACTCACCAGTGTAGCAGGTGAATTTGATGTTAGAAAGAAAATATAAGGCTAGATGAAGTAGGTTTTCCACTGTTCTCTTCTACCTTTGCAATATAGTTTTTATGCAGTCTTGTATTTACTTCTGTTACTGTGAAGAAAAATCTTGATGTTACCATTAAATTGTAATTACTGTTGGTCTCTCTTGTGCACCTCTATACATTAAATGTCCTCACCATAACATTCAGTTAGATAAGATGTGAATAATAGCGGAAAGAAAAGGATGGAAGATAAATGGGTAATGTGAATCAGGAAGATGATGCTGTTGGGATGTTCTTAATTGCAGTTGTAATCACTGGAGCTTTTTGTTGTTATTGGAAATCACAACAGCTAATTAGTTGTCTACTCTTTGCCCTTCCACAGTTTGCTCTTGGTTTGGTGAGTGATTTTTGGGTATAGCTACCCTACTGTTCCTGAAGACTCACTGTGGTAGTAACATACTGTATCTGGCTCCCTTTCTTACTCTGTGTGCTGATAGAAAGTTTAATTTGGGAAGAACAGACTGAAGGTGGTAATATCAGTTTTATAGAAGGGAAGACAACTTGTATTTTGCTTTAACCTCACTTGTTTTACTGTCAGCATGTCATTTGTGTACTTCATAACATAATTGCACATAATGTGTGCAGAGGCTGATTTTCTGTACCTGTCACAAGGCACCTTATATCACATTCAGACTGCTTGTATGCAGCTGAGCATTTGAATGATTTGGGCCCTGTTACTGAGATTAGAAATTTGACTGGTCTTTGATTTTTTTTTTTTTTTNTTTTTTTTTTTTCCCTTTGGTCTTATGTGTTGACTTCTAGAGCTACTGCCTTTTCTTTGAGTGCTCAGCTTCTCACTTCATCCCAGTGAGCTATTCAGAATACATTTGTCTTCTCTTCTTGTTTTGAATTTCCATTTCCTCAGGCAAGTTCTACACTAGCTTCAAATCTTCCTCATCTGATTCAAATTACTTTAGAGCCTGTCCTATTTTGTTAATTTTTTCTTATGCTTCCTCTTTTCCTGTTTTTTGCCTTGCCTTTTCTTGTGGAGCTCTTTGTGTCCATTTCTGGTATATCTCTTTTTGTGTCCTGTCCCTTCCAGCCACCAGAAAAAATAAATCACTTAGAGCTATTTATTCTATATATTCACAGTATGTAGTCAGTCCTATTTGATCTTTATGTTGTCGGTTCTTCTCCTTTAGGTTCAATGATTTTCAGAATAGGCATTCTGAATAGTTTTGTCTACCATGTACTACCATGCATATGTTATATGATATTGCTACTGCAACATTTTACAGCTTTTTACCAGCCAAAATCATGAATTAGAAAGTCTTTTTGTAAATTGTCATACCAGAAACTTCTCTTAGAAGGGATTCAGAGCAGTTCTGGTTTGAACAATTTCAAATTCTGTGGAGGTATTTTTTAAATTGTTGTTAGCTTTCCAAGTGCATGTAAACCCATCAGTGTGATTTTTCTGGGCTTTACAAGCACATTTGGTTTGTCTCTACTGCCACTGAGAGCTTCTGGCAAACACCAACAGAAGGAAACTGCCCATGATCTGCTTAGTTTTTCTGTTCCTATTCAAATTTCTGGCAAAAGCTCCAAGAGTATTCCTGTCAGCTTTACTCTGCTTCAGCTTGATAAGACCTGGAGCCATGGGGAAGGGAAAACTGAGAAAAACATATCAGAATGAATGCAGGTTTTTCTAAAAGTAAGAATACTCTTTAGAATGACTTAAAAGGGATGTACAGGTTACATCTGTAGCTTGAACTGTTTCCCTTTGGGTTGGGCACCCTGTCTGAAAGATAACCTTGTAGTCTAACCACAGATGTCTCAGCTTGGTGGGGAAATAGGTAAAGGTAGTGTTAGAGCCTGTGCTAAGCAGGATGTCAGACTGGAGGATTGTAAGTCACTGAAGTAACTCAGAAAAGCTGTTACCTGTAGAGTGCTGGCTGGTTGCTTCTCTGTATTCCACATTGACTTCAAGGCTGGTGTGCTGTCTTTCTTAGATTTAAAAAAGTATCTGATAAATGCATGTCCTGACTTAGAGTATTTATACCTCTTTTTTTTTTTTTCTTCTGCAAAGGATATTTTGTTATTAGAAATGCAGCAAATAATTGGCCTTCAAGTAAAGGTTATCACTTTAACTTTTCTCTTGGCTTTGCAAATTGAAATAGATAACAGCAAGAAGATCTCTGTAAAATCTGTGGATGTTGCTAAGCCATTTGTAGTGATGAAAGCTGGACTGCAGCATCTCTATCTTTTGCTCTAGTAACTTGCTGTTCTTTTGCAAATACATCCTTGGTAATATCATCTGCAAAGCATGTCATCCTTTTAGGCATGGGTATCTGTAAATGGGATCAGGAGATCATGGAGAATCCTGTTACTTGTGTTGCATTCTTGCCTCAGTTGGATGCAATTTGAGGGCTCAGTTGGCTCAGTTGGTATTTTGATATAGTCTTCCTGGTTGAACTTTTAAAAAAGTTCTTTAATTCCTAATGAGCTTCCTTTGGATATTCTGTCTGTCCAGTTGCATCTTTCTCTGCTTACTGTCTGGCTTAATTTATCCACAGTAAAACAGAAGGAAGAACTCTTTGTCAGCTCAGAGCTGCTGAGGTTGTTCATATGAGCTGGAGCAGAAATATCTTTCACTGAGAGAGGGAAGGATTTTTCTCTTTCAGTTTCATATTGCATATGTATTAAATCACTGGTGCTTCTAAATGATCAATAATTTGATATGTCTCATGCAGTACATTTTTTGAATGTTTAATTTACCTTTTCAAGAGAAATGTCTTTGAATGCTCAATTATTGCAGTGTTTTTAATTTAGTTGGGCTAAAAATGATCTGTACACTGAGATGAATGAGCAACTCAGTGTTCCTCTACATTTAGAACCTTTAGAACCTTTTTTTTTTTTTAAGACATTAAATGTTAAATTGCTTCCATTCTCTAATTGCAAACCCAGGCCAGCAGGAAAGGGAAATTGTGGGACGAAATGTAGATTAATGTTGTAAAATGCAGAAGCAAATTTGCTTGATGTCTTTCATATTTTCTGGAGTTTGCTACCTACACTGTGTCCAAGAAATAAATACATATGGGCAATTCCACATACACTGTGGAATTTCACAGGCTGTGATCAAGTTGCTATTTCACAAGTGAGTTACAGCACTGCTATGCCCTTAGAGCACCTTGCATGCCTCATTCTCCACCGATAACCTGCTGTGGCCCTCTGGCAGAGCTTATTAGCTTGCATCCCATACAGTGCTCTAGAGAAATGTATTTTAAGCTGCTGAGTGGGCCCCTGGACTGTCTTTGTATAGCTGTGCTTGGTCCTTTGCCAGGAAAAGCTAGTATCTTTTTTCTTTTCAGATTAAGATCAGAGTAATACAGCATGGTGTGTTTTCTCCTGAAGTCCTGTCAGGATGGAATCTAGAGGTCCAAGTGTGCCCATCCGCTACTGAAATAGGTCTTCCAGTGCACACTGCATGTCAGGCGTGGTGCTCATACATTGCCAGTGTTGCCTGGTGGCTGGTCATAGTAATGGCATAGTAAATACTACAATTGCAGTGGTCAAAAATGGTAAGTCACAATGAAGTAACATGGAAACGTAATAGTTATCTGTATGACTCTTTCATGAGTCTGTAATTAAGTCTTGTAAGATTGATGGTAACAGGAGTTTTACCATGAAATCCTCCTTTAGGTAGATTCAATCCACTTCAACTATTTTCAAGTTCTGGATGGTGAAGTGGAAAGGCAAAGTATCTGTGGTCATCTGGTATTTCTTGAAGTGGAAGTATTTTGCTTAAGGATTTTCTTTTCCTGTTTTCTGCTTATACCTCTCAAATGCACCAGAGATGTGTCTATCTTTCTGCTGTGTGAAGGAGCACGACAGAAACTGCTTGCCCACCTGAAGGGGTCTTTTGGGAACCCTAACCAAAATGTGATTTAAACGAGTAGATGTGGAGGTCCTGAAAACATTACTAAGCCATGCACAAACTATAGAAGGCGAGTGAAAGATACCCAGAATGTTTTGCTGAAGCTAGTTCCATGGTTAGGGGAGTTCTGACTTACTTGATTTGTGTGTTTGGAGCTTCATAGTATGTTTTTTGGGGATGAAAAGTAGGTCCTTTACAGACAGAAGTAGAAATTGTAACAACTTAAAAGGTAAGATGTTCTACCATACCTTGCAATGTCAAGTGGTTCAAGTTCAGCTGCTTCTCACTAAAGGAAGAGGCATTCTCAGGCGGGCCTAATTTTTAGTATGAGTAGCGAAGTAATCTTCTGCTCTTTGATCTTTTTTTCGGTGCCTGAATTTGAGAATAACCTGATGAAAAACAGTTGTGGTAGAAGAGTGAAATCTCTTACTCTTGAGGGATAGGAAGACAAAGGAAGATAGTCTTTCTCTTGCCAGTCTGGTAAACTGGTTTTAGGTTGTGGTTTTTGTGAGGGTGAGGTGTGCATTTTAGGTTTGAGGTTTTTTTGGTGGATTGATTTTGGATTGTGGGGTTTAGTTTGGGGTTTTTTATTTGTATTGCTGTATGTGTTGTAAAGAAGGCCAAAGTTGGTCCATATTGCCACTTAATCCTCTACTTGAGGTGTGCATTTGAACCTTGATCTGTGAGTTTGGGCAAATACCCTTTTCCACTAATCTGTTACGTTGACTGAAAAATTAACAACTTCCCCTTTGGCAACATTCAAGCTATTCTTTCTGTTCTCATGTCAGTTCAGACTGGTTTACCAGGAAATATCAATTGTATGAATGAGTGAGAAACATGAGGTTTCTATAGCGAGCTGGTAAATAGTGCTGCAGGAGCTCCAATGAGAACAGTTTCTGCTAGCCAGTTTTCACAATAGCCGAGTATCGTGAGGACAAGGTTGCTTGCAGAAGCATGCCAAGTGAAACTGCAGCAGATGCCCTAATGCAAATGCTTGATAGCTGGCAGTAACACCACCCCCCTGCGTGCCAAACAGAGACATTTTGCTGTTGCCATCCACATGTTCCCTGCCAGTGCACAAAATCTGCTTGCTTTCAGATTCGATCTGGTTCTTAAATGTGGTGGATGAATTTGAGGTTACCACCAGCAATCTCAAATTCAATGCAGTGTTGAGGTTCATTTTAATAGAAAGTTGCTGGTTCTTTCTATATTGTGTGACATTTTGGGTCAAGAAATTCGACAGCTGGTTTTCCAAAAGAGTGGCCAACTGCTGTGAAGCTGTGTGCACGTCAGTGTTGTAGATAAAGGTAGCATCAGTATAGTATATGGAGAAATGTAGGCACAGCATTTAGAAAACTTGTCCAGAGATTAGAATGGATTAGAAAATTGGGAAGAGAAACGAATGCTTTTGGTTAGCCTTCTGTTGAGCTACAAGAGAGCTTGAACTCCCGCTGTCTAAAGCTATTGGACATTCCAAAAGGTTAGGTGTATGAATTGGGATATTGTCTCAGAAATAGGGCTGGAACACCTCTCCTATGAGGACAGCCTGAGAGAGTTGGGGTTGTTCAGCCTGGAAAAGAGAAGACTCATTACAGCCTACCAGTATCTGAAGGGGGCCTACAAGAATGTTGGGAAGGGACTTTTTACAAGAGCTTGTCAGGATAGGACGAGGGGTAATGGCTTTAAACTGAAGGAGCGGAGATTTAGATTAGGTGTATGGAAGAAGTTTTTTACTCTGGGGGTGGTGAGACACTGGAACAGGTTGCCCAGGGAGATTGTAAATGCCCCAACACTGTATATGCTCAAGACTGGGGCTTTGAGTGGAAAGTGTCCCTGCCCATGGCAGGCGGGTTGGAACTAGATGATCTTTAAGGTCCTTTCCAACCCAAACCATTCTATGATTCTATGAAATATACTTTCTGAACCTGGGCCACATGGCCTACAAGGCAGCCAAGTCAAGGGATCTGTACTTTGGTGGTTCTACTAAAATGTGGCCTGATAAGCATGCTTGTGGCAAAGGGACTCTTGAAAAAAAGGCAGCAGGAGGAATTGCAAAGTGCAATTTCTTCTACAAGTTCAAATTCTTCTAGAGAATCCTTTGTCCACAGACTGTATGTTGGTTGTCATTGCTTGCTTTAATCAGAAGTGCAAGCAGCTTGATGTACATCCAAAACTTGCACAACTGAAATGGAGAACCTGCAATATAAGCCAGTGTTGAACAGATTTGTTTAAAGTATTTGAAGGGACAAAAATGTTCTACAAGCAATATTGCTCATGCTGTTTCTTGCTAACCATGTTTTCTGAGGAATAGGTGCAATTTTTCTTGAGTCTAATTGCAACATAAAGCAAAGTATAAGGTTATCAGCTGTGAACATTAACATTTCTGTCTGAATTTGTTGTAAGTTTCATATTAGAGTCTGTAAGTTCTTATTGATACTAACCTGTCACTGTTGATTAGTGTAAAATTCTTAATTTCTGTATCTAAAATAAAGGGGGAAAAAAACCCCTCTCAACTCCACTTTCATCATTATAGAGTTGCTCATAAATATGTATTTTCACTATGTTTTTCGTTCTTGCTTTAACCATTTTAGTGACCCAGTGTAGCCCCATAGAAGTTTTTATCTGGAGAACTTTGTCCTGTTGCACAGAACTTTTCTCTCTCACTTTTGGAAGTAATTATTTTTCTCTCTGCATCATCCCCTTCAACTGTGAGCTGAAGTTGAAACAAAAGAACAAAACTATGGTAGGAGTCTTCATATTGACACTTCTTGCTCCCTAGGAGGTTCAGGTTCAATATCTTCTTTTCTCTGGTCATATATTAGATTATTGGTCGATATGCTTCTTACTCATTCTAATTGTGCTCCTTTTTAATTAAAATGTTGTTCCCCTGCCCATGCTCTCCAAAAAAGCGGAGGAGGAATTTTTCTGTTAATAACATGAAAATATAAACGTTTGGACTGAATGTTTATTTTGTTAAGGCTGCAACAGGTACCAGAAATAGCTAATACTTAAAGAAAGAAATTCTGTTGAGCCATATTGGCTATGCAGATAAGCGAATTAATGATAACCATCCTTTTTGCCGTCTAGAGGTAACAAGCTTTTTTACTTGAAAAATGTGCAATTTGCACAAGCAGTAAAGGGGAAAATGAAAATGGAGAGATTAGGGGATCGCAAGTGCAAGACAATATTCATTTCAGAAGGTAAGTAAATATTAGTCCACTGTTCACTAGCATGTGCTCTTCAGGGAGAGGCAACAATAGCAAGAGGCTTGAAACCTACTTGGTGAAGATTTGCATTTCAAAAGGATTGGCAAGGCTTTTCATTCACTCCACCAGGGATGGCCAGGAAAGGCATTTCGTCAGAACATAGCATCCTGTCTTCAATGATTAAAGGAAATCTGGGTGTAGGAAGGAAATAGGCAGCTGCTCTGGCAGAACAGGAGAAGCTCGATAATATAAAATCGCTCTGCTAATGCCAGACTAAAATTGTATCATGGAAGAATTTTTCTTCTTTGCAGTCAAAAATTTTCCTTCTCCTTGGCTGGTTAATAGTTTTATTCTTAATCTCCTGCTTGTTCCTGTGGACTTAACTGTGGCTAATGCAAGTTCTTCAGTTGTGCTTACAGGTGGAGCTAAGGCAGGCTGTATTTTTTTTATTACCTTTGTTGCTGCTCTGAAACTGTATGATACAGCTTACTGAGTTCAGGCTGAGAAAAAGGGTTAAATTACTCTGCTTCTGAAAACAATCTTATTGACAAGTAGATAAATGCATTTAGCAGTTTCACTGGGCGACTTGAGTACATAAACTCTAGTGTCTGTGATTATGGGAATACTTGAATACTGTAGTTTTAAGTTGCAAAGAGAAGATTAGCAATTTCTGAATGTAATTCACTGGACTTGAGAGAGACCTGCTTTTTAATTTCCATGAGAATTGCAGTGAGCTGGTGAAACTGATTAAAAAGGAGCTTGCTTGTCTACCCTCAAGCCTAAAATGAAGCAGGTGTAGGATCTTGCAGTGAGTGGAGGACAAGGATGTGACTTGACCATAAAAGACAAAGCATTAAGTGATTTGAGCTTCACTCAAGCTGAAATGAAGAGATGGGAGTCTTGGTGGTTCTCCCCGCTTTGTGAACGAGATCACAGGAATATGTTTATTGTTGGGAACAGGCCACATAAATTTTAAAAACAAATATCCACTTTTTTTCATATGAGAAGTCAGTAACAGTCATAATTAAATTGGTTGACTTGTATGTGTATATTGATATAAAATCTTTAAAATGTCAGAGAAGCTGTTGAAGGGGGAGGAAATCATCCTCATCTGTTGTATATGATGTATCAGCTAAAACTTTGGGCTGGTTCTGTGCTTGGCTTGATCATTTTGGGGATTTTAAAGTATTTAACTTGAGATTTGTGTGTGCTCAACACACAGTCAAAGCCAAGTATATTTGTGTGATAATTGAACACTGGATGTCCAGACTGAAATGTTTCTTCTGATGAATGAGTTCCTCAGTCCTGTCTATAGTCCTTTCTCTCTTGTCATTGGTAAATGCTTTGGTGTCTCATCTTCATCTGCCTGGAGCTGAAAGTTAATGACCCTCAAAAGCAGTAACTTGTGAAGCAGACAGGAACTTGCTGCTCTCAAGCAGTGAAAGCTGCTGTGCTCCTCAGCAGTTTAATACTTGCTTCCAAAATGTGATCCTAATCATCATCTGAATCTGTAGTATACGTTTGGGAATTTGGGTGTTAAGGATTTGCCACCTTGTGTGTTGTCAGGACTGCGGTAGTTACGGTCTAATGCAAGGACAAACAGCTTCAGTTGTGGATCCAGAGATGTGGCTAAGCCCGAGCGTGACCCATGCCCACATCGGGGTACAACTTTTGGATCCTCCTAAATGTTCCTTGGGTGACTGTCATTTAGATACTACAGCAGAAACTTGCAGATTGATGTACTCAGCATTAGCTACAAATTTCTGAGATTCTCCTGTCTATCTCTCTTCTCTTGGATTTAAAGAGACTTGGACCTAAAAATACTTTATCTTTGGCAAAAATGAATCTTTTATAACCTGTTTCTTCCTCTTCAGAGTACAGGTGATGAGTTATATCACAAATTCAAGTTCATTGGTGCACTGCTGCTCTTCCACCTCTGAGGGAAAGGAGTAAGAGCATGTTTCTCTTACCCCCTTCTTATTTGAATTTTAATTTATTAGCTCACTTACATCAAATCTGATTAAAAACCCAAGTTAAATCCATGCACAATGCATTTCTAGCAGCAAGATGGCAATTTACCTTGGAGTTGTGCCAACTCTGCTTGCTCCGATAGAAGCATTTGTGATACCAAGCATGAGTGCATGCTAAGGAGAGGGAAAGCAAAAGCAAGTAAACAGCACGCCGGACCTTCTATTTGAAACTCCCTGTGAGAGCTGAGAGATTTGCAATTAATGTCCGTGTGTGTGTTTATAATCTGTTTTGAAAGGAGCATTAAGACCCTGTAAGCTTCTGAATGCTGTAAGACAGGAAATCGGTTTGGGAAATCTGTGTCTGAGCATTCATTTATGCAGTTGTTTTTTTCTTCTTAGCTCAGAATTTGTGTGACAAATTTTTAAATGTGCATTTGCTGGTTTGTTTGGGGGTTTTTTGAAGACTATATAAAGTCACTTTCTTTAACATAATGGCACTGTTTGCTTACAGGTATGCTATATAATTTCTTAGTGTCAAAAATTTGATTCCTCAACTTGTGGTGACTCTTCATTTCGGAGCTGCTGTCAGGTGCAATGCAAAATCCTTTAATATATTTTGTAATATGCTTTTTGTTTCCAGATTATAGCAGGTAAATCTTCAAATTGGTATCTTATTCAGAAGTTACCTTGTCTGAGAATATCCCTAGTGGTACAGTCTCAAGCATTCACTTTGATCTTGCCTGTGTAGGTCCTTGGAAGTGCCCCGATATTGCAGTGTCTGAACAGTGATATGACATTGTTTTCATACATATTCTGCCAATCCAGACATGACTTGATAAGGCTCACAGTGGTCTTCTGTAGGCAGTATAGAAGGTAAAGTGCTGGTGTGGGTGAATAATATAAAAAGTATCATGCTTTGGACTTCAGTAAAAATCATCTTGTTGACTGCTGGTGGTTTCTGTAGTTTATAAAGACATATTTTTATTCCAGTTGTTTTCAATCAGGGATTTGCTGGCTTTTCTGATTTTGTCTTATTAGTATATTGCGTATGCATATGCAGGTCTACAATCAAAATCTTTAATAGAAAGTATGAAATAGAAGTGAACCAGGACAGACCCTTGAAACACTCTCTAAGGCTGACAGTGAACTGTGATTTTTTCCTAAAAGTGTTGTTCTCCAACAACTATGCAATCATTTTCTGATTAATTTATTAGGACTATGTTTCTTTAGTTTGTTGATGAGCATACATAACAGTTGAACATCCTTCCTTCCCCCAAACAAAATAGATCGCTTCTTATTTTTCTCATATCCTTTAGCATCTCCAAAACTCAAGATTGGGTTCACTTTTTTTCTGTAATAACTTGTATTCCTGCTCAGTTCCCTTCATACAAGTAAAGTATCTTCCATGCTTTGCCCTCCACCAACATTCAGTTTTCCTTGAGTATGTTATTGTTGTGGTTTGAGCCCACCCAGCTGGCAGCAAAGCAACCAGGCAGCTGCTCACTCACTCCTACCCAACTCCAGTGGGATGGGGAGGAGAAAATACAACAAAAGGCTCAAGGGTGGAGGCAGGACAGGGACTTACCAATCATGGTCATGGTCAAAAGACAGACTTGACTTGTAGAAACAATCAACATAATTTAAACAAAACCACCACCAATTTACCAATCGAATCATAGTAGGACAGTGATAAATACAACCAAATCTTAAGAACACCCTCCCCTCACCCTTCTCTTCATCCCATGCTCAGCTCTGCTACCTCCTTCCCCACCAGTGGCACAGTGGAACAGGGAATGGGGTTGTGTTCAGTCTTAGTCTGTTCCGTGTTGTTTTTGCTGTTCCTTTCTCAGGGAGAAAACTCCTTCCCTGCAGCAATGTGGTGTCCCTACCACCAGAAACAGTGCTCGATGACCTTCTCCAACTAGCACAGGTCTCTTCCATTGGCTTCCTGTCCTCCCAGGGAAGCACAGGCTTCCCTCAGTCACAGACTTTGTTTGGAGCAGTCCCTTGCCCTGATATTGAGTCCTTCAAGGGCTGCAGATGGGATTCTTCTCCACTGTTGATTTCTATGGACTGTAAGAGCTCAGCCTGCTATCTCACCATGGGCCGAAGGGGAAAGGCTGCTCTGGTATGCTTCCCCTGCTCCTTCTGCACTGACCTCTGTGTCCACATGCTTGTTTCTCTCAGGTCCTACTCCTCTTCCAAACAAATCAACTCTCAAAACAAAAGAACCTACACAACAGGTTTTTCCCCTTCTGATATATTTTCAAAATGGTGCTGATTGGCTTGGCCTTGGCCAGCAGTGGGTCCAACTTGAAGCTGAGAAAGCTTCTTGAAGCTTACAGTTGACATGTCAATAGCCCTTTTTACTGCTACCAAAACCCTGCCAGGCACAAATCCAACACAGTTATGAAGTGTATTCCCAAACAAAATGAGCTGTGAGTCTCAGATCTTCTTCATCCTTCCCCAAATATGAATGTCAGTTACAGGGCTCAATGATGTCATAATAGTTTTTCTTTGCATTAGCTCAAGGTAAATGCTGTTTCTCACTGGGCTGCAAGAGAGCAGATCATGTCCTTGTGAGTAGGATGGAGGAGAAAAGGCCATCTGCAGCAGTCTCCAAAGTGGGGGGCATGTAAAACTATCCATTGGGGTGTATGAAGAAAATGTATTTTGTGCCAGTAATAAAATGCAAAACCCTTGTAAACCCTTTTCATCTTTATCTCATCCTATTTCTTTTTTTATCTATGATCCGGAGCTTCAAATTTCCTCCCTTCCGTTTCAAAAATAACTTACAGCCCCTTGCCCTGTGTCCAGATCTTTATTTTGGATTTGGTTTTGTTTTGTTTTTAATCTAGAACATTATTATTTTGTTATTGAAGGGTTAAATCAGACTATGGATTTGTTTATAAATTCGAAAGGCAGTGTTTTGTGCTCTTTAGAAGACTTGCGTGGATTTCAATGAAGTACCTTGATCTCTTGCTGACTGCTTTTGTCAAAAATCAGAATGTTTCTTCTTACTTCCACTGAAATCTTTTGTCTGGCTTTCCTTGACCCTGAAGTAAATTCTTTATAAGTACTGAATACTTTGTTGTGAAATGGAGAGAGATTTTTCTTGCGTCTTTGACCTGTATCACGGTGTTTCTGTGAATCTCTTTGTATGTGCATCAGGCAGACAATGAACAGATTAAGCAGGGGTAGCTGCGACTTCTACATGATGAACTAGCTGAAAGGTAGTCCTTGGAACGTACAGAAGAGGATGCCACTAACTTTGAAGTGCTGTTCTTCATCCTGTGCCCAAGGAGAATTGAGACTATTCTGTTTTGGGATTGCAGTGATAACAAGTGATCGCTCTTGTGCTCGATTCCCATTCAGAGCTCTGCTTTTCTTAGTGCAGCAAGTGATCAGTGCAGGTGCCAGCAGAGCGAGGTTATGTGGTTTGGGATTTTGGTTTTGTTTTTATTCTCTGTTCGCCTCATTTAGTCATAGCTGTAAGGCAAAACATCCCTTGGTCCCCATGTGTTCAAATGGAACCAGAATAAATGGCTTCATTCCCTAAATTGTTGTGAATGAGGCAAAATTAATTGAAAAATATTTAGGAAAGTCAGAGTTTTTGTTAAAAGGAAAACTGATGCAAAAGTGATGGGATCTTGGATTGTATAAACAAGGAAAGACCCTTGGTCTGAGTGGGAAGAGAATTTCTTCTATGTAAAAAAGTATATTTAATATGAGCATAGAGAAGTACTCAGAACACTTTGTTAGATTTTTCAAAAATGGATTTATGCAAGGAGGCACAGCACAGCAGAGAAAAAAATTTATTGATATCAGACTCCAGAAGTTGCTGCTGTGATAGACATGAAAGAGCTAAACAGAACAGTACTGGAGCTTCCTGGCTTGGATTGGGGAAGAATGGATAACTGATACTCAAACATCAGTAAATTAGCAATGTTAAGGAAGATTTGCAGCTTTGTTTCTTACTTCTGTATGTATGCCTCTGACACTATGCAAATGCCCTTTCTTCTCAAAAGAAATGCAGTATATTGGTTTTCAGCAAATTACTTTTCTGCCTTGTATGCAGTGTCAGACAGTGTATGCTTGCACTGAACTATATTTTCATGTATAATATTAAAAATATGACACTTATTGGCATTAAAACGTATCAAAAAGAATGAATACTTGAGTGAATAATGTTCTTCTCTGATGGTGATAACTGACAATGAGGTCTTCCAAAGTTATATACATATGTAAACAAAAGTTGTATGGGTATGCATATGTTGTGTTCCTAATTGGGAGTAACTTGGTGATAAACCTAGGAAGAGATTCTTGACTTCAGACTTCCAAGCTCTCATCCTCAGAGAAAACCTGAAAGGCTGGAATATTGTTATTTTCTTTCTCATGTCACAGTTTGGAACTGTAAAACCTTTTATCTGTCTGTGCTGCAAAATATCAAATGTAGGGTGGCACTCTTCATTAGTTAGTTTCGCTAAAACGAAAATAAGATGCATCCCAGGAAACTGGTGCAACTCCCTTTTCTAGTCTTATGAAGACTTTTGTAGGAAGCCAAAATTAGCTCCAACACTGGTTTGGTTTAAAAATATATTTGCAGGATCTTAGAAAATGTTCCAATAATACAAGTTGATAAATGGGGGAGAGGGAGAGAGAGATTCCTCCCAAGCATGGGCATTGATTCTTGACAATGAATTCATCTTTTCTAACTTGAAATGTTAACAGACCAGACACGGACACTTGAGGCAGAAACAGGCATTTTATAGGTGGCAATTGTTTAAATGAGTTCAAGCTGGATTAAGCTTTCTTTCAGACCACTTTCAAATCAGCAAATTCACTCTATCCAGAGTGTCCCTGAGGGTGAGCATGTGCCTTACAGCATACCTTGTAAATGAGTGTGCTAGGAGCAATAGAAAAGAATGTGAGAATCAAGAATGTCTCATGGGAATCAATGTGCAATTTTATACTCTTCTTTCAGCCTGCATGTGTTGGAGGCTTGGAAAATAGGACAAGAGCATCATGAGATGTTCAGTGCCAAGTCAGACATGAAATGTTGTGTTAAAGTGAAAAGCACTGCTGTGACTTTCACTTAAACAGGTTAGCAGGTGGTTCGTGTCAGTCATGTATAAGGCACTGTGCAAGTGTTTGCTATGATCCCAGTAAAAAAGGCACTCAGACTCCCTGAGGTATTGATTAAATATCACTTATTTGAACTAACAAGAAGGAACGGGAGAATGGATAATCTTATGTCCCTTCTGATGCTGGGAGTCCCATGTTGTTGAATCCCAGCGTTGGACAGACCTCCAGTTGGGATCCAGCACAATGTGCAGAACCCTATCTGTGGAGAGGTTCGCTGGTGTGATGGTCTTCATCATTCTTACAGGAGTTTCTTGGAAGAAAATGATTTCTGCTGTTGAACAAAAGAAAGTGTGCATGAGCGCATGTTGCTTCACTTTAAGATAAAGACATGGTGATGTAATTGCTGGAGTGAGAGCTGTCCTACAGAGTCCTCTGGTATGATTAACTGGCCAAGTTTATCCCATGACGAGGGTATATTCTAGTGGGAGGTGCCACTGCCCATGGCAGGGGGGTTGGAACTAGATGATTTTTGTGGTCCCTTCCAACCCAAACCATTCTATGATATGCGCAGCACAGACCTGAAGGCCAAGTGCTGTATGCAGCACAGGATAGCACAGCACAGACCTGCAGCTACTCAGGCAACAGTTCTGTGGATCAGTGACTCTGTGTGTGGTAGCCACCTGGTGAGGATCACCACAGCACACAACTGTTCAGATGGGGCAGCCTGCGGTCTTCCTTCCTGCAGCAAGGGAAATGTCTTATCTCACAGCTCTCAAATGTCTGCTGTGCTTGCAAAAGGGCAGTTGACCTGATCATTTGCAACAACTCCAGTATCTTCTAAAAGGGCCAGATTTTCAGTCTGTATACACACTGTTGCGTAGAGTTTGCATATTGAACTACTCCTTTCTGGAAACTGGTTTTGTACCACTGATGGATTAGTTTCAGTAAGGAGTACACAGCTCCAGGGGTTGCATGCAGTTTGGTACCCTTCAGTTGCTGTGACCCTGGCTTGCTGGCTTTCAGCATAAGCATAGTGGAAAAAAAATATACTAAAATTGACAATTGGCTGAATAAAATGTACAGAAGAAACCCTAAAACAAGAGGTAAAGCATTTGTTTGTGAAAGAGAATGATGATGCATAATCAAGTTTTCAAAGAAAGCTGTTATTAGTCGTCGTCTTTATTAAATAGCCCTCAATGGTGGGAGGGAAGGTCCGTGTGAATTTTTCTTACTGGGTTGTCAATTTTATGTTTGTTTGCATTTTTAAAAAGGTTATGTTTGTTTCTGTTTGAAAGCAGGTACAAAGTAGGGAATGAGTATACAATGAAAGATACCTACATTTCAGAATATACTGAAGGCTATTTTCAGATACAGCATAGGGCTAGAAGAGATAGCCCATCATCCTATTCTGAAGCAGGATAAACTTAACCTCCATGGCTAGCATATTCTAGGCTTCTTATCCTCAGTTTTTCTTAATACCCTAACATAAAGGGTTTTAACTCCAAATTAAAGCTGTGAGTAATCTTTTGCGTGTATGTGTGAAACTGAAGAACAATTTGTCACCACTTTCATTACTGTAACATAATAAATATCCAAAATTTGCTTTTCCCTACCACCACCTTCTTAAAACTAAACAAGTGATGTCTTTCCAATTTTTCTTTCATAAAACATGGTTTAAGCTGTATTATTTTGTTCCATTGGAATCATTACAGTTGGTCCCCATCTTCAAGTATGGGATCTGAATCTGCACCCGGTTTATCAGCAGAGATATTCATAGGGCAGAATAAAGCAGGATAAGATTCTGTTATCTAATGCTTTGCATGGCATAATTCTTAATATACATAGCATCCAAATGTGGTTGTTTGGGTTTTTTACTTTTTTTTTTTTTTTCAACATAACACTGTTGGTTCCTGGTTTTATCCTCTGTTATAAACCTAAGGTTTTTGCAGTACACTGCCAAAACAATTATCCCCTTCTGGTCACCCCACTTCTTCCTTTTTTATTTAAAAAAACCTCAAACAACCAAACCTCAAATGTAGTACTTTCTACCTGCGTCTACTAAATTTTATAATACTTATTCCAAGCATTATCCCATTTGGAATTGCAGTCCTGTCTCCCAAAGCATTTGTAACCCCTTCTGCCCTCTGAACTAAATTCACAGAATTTAGTTATCTGCCAGTCACTAGAAAGTATTAACTGTCATTGGGGCCTCACTTGATAGGGCTATCCCACCTGATACCGAACTATTGGTAACCTACTCATTGAGAATATTTTTCAGTTGTGCATTCTCTTTATTGTCAATTCACCTGTAGCCTTTCTCTCTGATTTGCTTATGAGGGTGTTTTGCAGGACAGTTCAGCATCAGACTGCATTGCATCTAATAGCTGTCTTTCAGCACTTGCAAGAGATCACCAGGAAGATAGAGCCACAATGTTCACAGTGGTGCCTGATGAGAGGACAAGAGGTGATGGGTATAAATCAAAGCAAGAGATTTCAACTTGATATAAGACCTTTTCACCATGGGGATAGTCAAGCAAGTGCAGCAGGTTGCCTAGAGAAGATGTGTAGTCTCCACCCTTAGGTTTCAAGATGTGACTGGATAAAGTTATGAGCAACTGCCAGGTCTGATTGCTCTGGTTTGAGCAGGAGGCTGGACTGGAGACCTGCTAAGGTCCCTCCCTGTTTCTGCTCTTCTCAGATCCCTCAGAGCTTCTCTTTTTGCCCTTTCTGTTTGTCCTTCTGAGAGTGACAATTCTTGTTCATATCCCAAAGACTGCTTTCAACAATTCCCTCTTTTCTGTGAGGCAATCATCGGATCTTGCTGACAGGATATCAAAGTTGTTTAGTTCATTTCATCAGTTGTACAAAGCTTTAGGCTCCACCTGATTTTTTTTTTTCCCTATGTCTGTATTACAACATGACATTGGTTTCCAAATATGTCACTGTCCACCTGCAGTAGTTTGCTGGTGACAGCAGTGGCATAGTCATGGTGACACTGTAATTGTCACCTCCTGGACTTTATTACTGTACCTGATGGTGAGTATGAAGGCAGCAAGCAGGGCCATGCAGTTACAAAATGAACCTCCACACTGTCTTATGACTTTATCAAGCCTGTGCTTATGTCCTTCCCATGGCTCCATGCTGATGTGACATCTTGGTGCTCCTCTTCAAAGGAAGTTAATGAATCAAGTCTATGCTACACAAGGGAGGTCATTGGTTGAGACTAACTGCACAACAGTACAGCTCGCTTGGGACAATGTCTGTCTGTGAACGTTCTATAGCTTTAACTTGCAGAGGCCTTTATGTAGAAACTTTGCACGATCCTCAGTAAATGCAGTGATTAGTATTCCCATCTTTAAATGGTCAACATACATCACCTACCCCTGCTTCTTCTACCACCTTGGACCATTTAACATTATCAAACTTGCCTGAAGAACTGAAAAACCAGCGGGCAAGTGCCTGTCTGCTGGAGGAGAACAGGCAGTTACCTGCCCCTATGGTGAAGAAGTAATTTTTCTTTCCTCAGATCCTGAATTTATCCATCTGTTTCTGATCCACCGTGACGCTCAGGGGCACATGACTGGACATTCCCCCTCCCACCCCCTCACCCCTTGCCACTACTTTGCAGCACAATGCGTCCAGAGGGAAGGGTGCCATTCCTGCCATGCTCGTTGCACCGGAGAGAGCGATGACTGGTTAAAAATAAATCTAGGAGCAGATGGCGAGGCAGATTACTGTTCATCCTAGGGCGATGATGATGTGCCAACTTACTGCTGGTTGTCTATCAGAATTAATCAGGAGCTGTTGTGGCACATGATCAGTGAAGCCACTGCTCCCTCTGGGAAGAGGGAAGGAAGAGCAGAGAAGCAGCTTTGTGAAATGAGTTATCGAGAAGCACTTGTTTTCAAAGATATGAGAAGTTTCTGATGGAGAAAAGACTATATAAAAAGAAAAATAGTAATGATTTTAGGTTTTGGGGTTTTTTTCTTAAATGTGCTCACACCCTATATAATCTGCAGGTATACCTAGCTCCTAAAAAGCAACTGGGAAGGTTTAGTCACGCTTTTCTCTCAGTGGAATTGTACATCATCGGAAATAGAAACATTTAAGAAGTTTATAGGACCTTTACAAGCACTATCTGTATGGATAGTATGAAACATTATCCATGGATGCGCCTGGTTTGGATTTGTGGTCAGAGGAAAGGACTTGACACTTGCTGTGCTCAAAATACTTCACAAATACTAATTCTCTATACACTCACAAACAGACCAGGAAAAAACTGACTCAACCCATAGAGCTGAAAGGCAGTATCAGAGGTACAACTCTAGAGTTTTGATGCTTTAGGGATCTGAAGGGTAGTTTATCCATGTTACCTTTGTTTTGTTTTGTTTTGTTTTCTGTTTGACTTAAGAGGTTAATGAAATGGCGTAAGAATTAGCAGATGTCGTTTGGTCAAATTAAGAAATAAAATAGGGAGTACATTTTTGGTTATTGTTTTGTAATGGAAATGAACAGTAAATTTTGACCACTTAGACTGACAGGTTATCTAAGTGGACTATTTTGTTAGCCTACTAACATTTGTTAAACTAAATTTCGTATTTTGTATATTCAGTTTCTATTGTCCAGGCTATCTGTCATGGCTTCTTTTTTCAGTGTTCATCGAGTCTGGTGCCCAAAGATACATTTTGCTGGGATGTAATTTGTGGAAAATTTATGGATTTGTTTCAGAAGACATTTCAGGTGATACATTAAGTACTTTTTATCCAAGACTGTCAAGTTTGTACATTCTACCTTAAATAGCACATTCTCCACAAATGTGCATTGTAAAATACAAAAGATGGGATGAAATTTGCTATTTCTTCACATTTTTAAACTGCTCTTCTTTTCTTTTACACTTTCTTTTTAAATGGTAGTGCTGTTCTAGGTTGTTAAAGAGGTATTTTGTATGCATGGTGGTCTGAGGGCTCTATCTGTATGTAACAGTGAAAGACAAAGCAAGGCTGAGTTAAGCTTCTTCAGCTCTTATTTTTCAGGTGATCTAATTTGACATGTTAGGAGTAAGAAGAAATTAAAGCAGAAATAAGAATGACATAAAGAGACGAGGTCCCTCTGGACTCTCAAAATTTGCAGATGTCAAGGAGGCTTTTTATTGCTTTATCTGGCATTACTGTAAGCTTCATCAATATCTCTCTAGCACTTCCATGAGCAAGATGGCAAATCACTAGTGGGTTATCTGCAACAACAGGTCAGAACACTGTTAAAATACTTGTGATACTAATAAGCCCCTTTGTCTTTCTGATGCTACAAACTATGAGAATGGAAATAAATTACTTTACTGGCTAGTTTCATGTTATGCATAGCTCGGGCTGAACTGGAAAACTAGTCTTGCTGGATTTGTTTCTAATCAATTCTCATGTGTGCCACTGCGGGAAGGTCAGACTCTTAGTATTTTGCACCTCTAGCACCTGAAATGTCCTGTCTTATTTATGTTTTTTAATAAGTTAAATAATCTCAGGAACCAGTTTATTTCATTGCCCTTGCCCTTCCAAACTGCTTCTTTTGGCATGCAGGTTGCTGGAGTGAGAGGATGGTTTAAAAAAAGTTATGTGCATATGGGATGGCTTGCTCTTTAAATCTTTTAAGTGGTTGGATTGCTGGTAAGACGGGGTTATGTACAAACCCTGCAGTGCGGAGGTGCCTGGCTCCATTGGGGAGCGTTACTCAGTTTTACCATGAAACTTGTGATGAGAGACTGGAGTACATATGGCAAAAATTGCCCTTAGCTGTAGAAGATATTTTTTCCTCTAAAAGCGCTGTAATTGAAAACAGCACTTTCTTTCCAACAGGTAGTAAAGGTGTGAGTGGTGGGAATTTGGTCTTTTGATTTTTTGGTTATCAGAAACCTTGATTTTTAACATGTGCCCATGGCACTTGCAACTGCCTCACTAAGCCATGCTGTTGTGTTAGTCCCTCTCACCTGTGTAAGCCCATGTGGTTCCCATTGCATGAGTCAGAAGAAAAGGGATAGAAAATGTTATTCTCTGGGAAGGTAAAAAATAAATCTCCCCCGTTGCTTCTTTCTCTGCAGCAGTGTGGGAGAGAGCTACCCAGACCTCAGTCGCACCTTCACAGGATATCCTACCTAGTTATCAATGGCCAGCATTTGAGCAGCCTCAGCAATTTCTCCTGCACGTTTCACCTGGTGCTGTTATTCTTCCCTAATTTATTTTTCCAACATTTTTGTAGGCCTAGTGTGTGTTCGCTTCCCTTTCTGTTCCACGTTACCTCCTGGCATCTGTGCGATTCAGCCACTTAGTAGCTGCCAACTTTTTTCTCTCCATGGCAATTCTGGCACCTTCCCACAGTTTGGAGCTCAGCTCAGTCCCCAGGAGCCTATCTTTCCATTTGCTCTCTCTTTTCTGCTTATTGAGAAAATGGGGTCCTTCCTGCCAGCCACAGCCTCAGCCACGAAGTGCTGCCCAAGCTTTCAGTGCTGCTCCCATCACTCTAATGGCTCCATATGGACAGAGAGCGAAGGGGGGTGATCAGGCACTGAGTGCATTGTCTTTGGAGGAAGCTTTGCCATCGTGTTTCTTTTGACTTCTCTTTTCCCTTCTGCCAGCTCTGGCTGCAGTGATGAGCAACCAGATTATGTACAGGGGGTCCTGCAGGTGGGATCTGGCTTGGCTCTAATCCTTTTCCAGCCATGAGAGGTGGCCTTTCATGCAGCATTACTTGGACCAGTTTGGGGTGTCTCATTTGGTATGCCCAGCTTTTACAAAGAGGGGAAAAATACTTCCTTTGAGAGTAAAGAAGAAAGAAGACCTTAAGCATGAAGGAGTTTTTAGAAGGGATAGCATTAGGAAGAAAAGAGAACATGACTATCCAGAAGAATATTTAAAGGTACAAAAAAGAATGAATGGATATTCCAGTTTTCTTGATGGCAGGTAACAAGTGAGGTTTCATGTGATAAAATGTGAGATATGTGAAAAGAATCAATAGATTTATAACATACTGTGTAAGGTAGCAGTTAAAAGGTGGGACTTCCAGGCAAAGGGTATGGGTACAACTCTCAGAAAGGGATCAGTTACCATTTGCATAACTGAGAATTCAAGTTAGTTGAGTAGAAAATGCTAGTTTACATCATCCTTTGTATTCCCAGCAAAGAGTGAATTGACAGAAGTCAACTGGAGGGCAATTTCCATTCTTACCATATACTATTTGTATATTTTTGCAGTGCTGAGGCACCTTTCAAAAACTGCAGGTGAGGAGCATGATCTCTTACACCAGTAAATAATAGCTGACAAGTGTTGCCCATGAGCTATTCCAGAGCTTCAGGAAGGAGGGTAACATGACATTTGTTCTGATAATAGACTGTCTTTGTTCTTAAGTAACCAGCATCTGAAAAACGTGAAGGGCCTTGCAAGCCTCTCAGAAAACAAAAAAGGAAAAGTAAACTGAAGAGCAGCTTGGTGTTGACCCATCATGTGATGCAGCTGAAAATAAGGCTGGAAATAACACTGGTTTGGAGCTCATTGTGTTGCTGCTTCTTTCTTGCCACTGCCAGCTTGCCACTGCTTGAAGCACTAGTATGGAAATGTACGCTTCTGACATTGGCTCCATTAGCCTTTAAAATACTTCCTTGGGACAATGGTTTCGGGATTTCCTTCTTGCTCTTTGTTCTTAAATAGATTTCTTGTGTGTACATGAGCAGATTTGCATGAAATGCAAATCCACAGCGTTTTCCCCTAGGTACCCTTCTTTTTAACAGGAGTTTATTATAATGAGGATAAAATGTCATTTTTAAATTTTTTTATTAATCTATATTGTTCTCTGTTGGCAGCCCTACTAGCTTTGTTGAGGGAGCTCATGCAGTAGGGAATTTTTCTTGCGATACATTAACTCTGAAGAGAATTTGAAAGCAAAGAGCTTCAGTTGTTGGCAATCCTGATCGACCATCTATTGAATGTGAAGCCCTTTTTGACTACAAGTAGCATAGCAGATGTGCCAGAGTTGTAAATGTCTCTCCTTGGGGAATCTGTGGTATGTTACTAAAGGGATTCGGTAGTAACAACAAACATGGAAGAGTAGATCTCTTCCAGAAAATCAGAAGTGCTGGTGTGGTTTAACAAATGGATCTCAAACACGGGAAGTATTTCATGTTTGCCATTGCCTAGAACCAGTGGGTCTGGAATGAGCCTCTGAAACCTTCTACTTCCCTGTCCCTAAATGCTTGAGATTTTGTTATCCTTATGTATTCAAAGGTGTTGCCAAGGGTATCTTATCTCAGCAGTTCCTACTTTTATTGTTAACAGCAGAGTTCGTTTTGTGCCAAGAGGGTTCAGAACAAATGCTGGATACTATTCTTGGCCATCTGTAATAACATTCCAGCACCACCATTTTTCCAGATTATGCCTGGGATAATGTAACTGCGTAACTGAGTAAAATCTGCTCTGCAGCTCAACAGAGAGACCTTCTGTTTCCAGGACTGTCAGTCCCTCAATTTTTATACATTTACACACTGATCTCAGGGAGAATAAATAATACATGAACATATGCACTGGCTAAGTGACATTTCCTTCTGATTATAGTGAGACATTGGCCAATGGCAATTATAAAATATATTTCTTTCATCATTTGGTAATGCTGCTATGTGTTTAAGAGCCTTTATCTCTTTTTTTGTTGTTCTAAGTTGCCTTTCTTTTTTTTTTTAAACAAATTGTTTGGATCATTTTTCATATGTTGATAAGTTGCAGTTTTGAACCCTCTCAAACATATTTCTGGCAGAATTACCTCATCTGAATCAGAAATAGTGCTACTGCATAAGTGCCCTTAAACACTGTGTCTGCTACATCTATATTACAATAATAGAGGCTTTGAAAAGAAACTGATTGGCATTAATCTCAAATGAAATGTTTACCTTCTGTTTAATACCCGGTGGGCAATTCAATACTCTGAATCTATATTAAAAAAGAAAAATGTTTAAGAAGCATTATTAAGGCTCAAAATCAGGTGCTCAAAAGTCAAAGCTCTATCTTGATGTGCCTATATTATGAAATGGTGTTGAATTGTATGATCAAATACTGGTTTTTACACTTACTGAATTAATAGAATAAACCTTTCCTGGAAGGCTGGTTTAGAGGGTAGAAGTATATAAGGTTCCTTTCCAAACCTATTATACATGTGGGCTAGATGAATGCTGTCCTAAGAACCTGGATTTTATTCTCCTGCCTCCACCTTACAGTCCCATGTCATATTGAACAGATCAATGAAAACAAGCTGTTTGCAGATGAACAATCCTTGCTCATTCTCTAATTCACAGAAACCTGCCTTAAAACCGTATGGTCTGATACTGAGGAGTATTGATCTCACAGCTGCTGACTCAGTAGGATTTATGCTAGAATATGTACAGAACTGGGAGAAGCTGGATCTAGATTTGGGCCATATAAAGTCAAAAGGATTTCTTTTTCTTCTCCTTCATTTTGGGTTCTTGATCCCATTTGTAAACAATAGATATCATGACTCTCTTAGGAGAGATACTGCAGAAGATACTGCAGGAAAATTCATAAAGAGATTAAAATCTCTCTTCATATAACAGTTATATTATTTGTTCCTGGACCCATTTCTAGCTGAACTGCTGTGCTTGACATTTTATAAACATGCACTCCACATGCTTCCTCACTCATCTGAGGCAGAATTGTGATATAAAAGATGTTTTAGCAAATTTCAGTCTAGGATCTGATAATAGGATGTGTCAGACAGCCTTTAGTATTGGTTGTTGCTATCCTTCCTGCTAATAATCCTAATGGTCTGTACCTGCAGTACCTCTTCAGGAAAAAAAGAGGGGGATAGAGGAGATACTGTACTTTCTTAGCCTCTTAAAAAGAGAGCTGTCAGTTCTGGGACAGGATGCTGGATTCAGCAGTTCATGTTCACATCTGCTCAGGCCTCATCTGGCTACTGTCTGATTTGTTGAACTACAGCCACTGCACTGACCATTTCCTCTGGCAGTATCCTGTGTACTTTTCAGTGCCCTGCTTTCAGATATCACCCACATGTTCTGGATTTGCTCTGTCACTGCCTCTGCCCAATTTTATGCATCTCAGTTGCAATATACCTTATTTTCTCTATAGTTCAAAATTCTAAAGTGAGCCTTCTCCAACAGTTGGAATGAAGCCTGATGTGTTTTGGATTTTGATGGCAAAGCTGGATGTTTTATTCCAGAAGTGAGGTTAGCAAATCTTCCCCAAATGCTGACATTTCCTACACATGGTCCAGTGTTTGTTCCTGTACTCTAAGAAGCTCTGATGACAATGTCTGCTCTGGACTGTCCCAAACAGGACTAATATGAAAACATATGCTTTCTGTGCCACGTTTCAGGATAGAGTAGTGTAGTCAGCCCTGGGCTGTGGAGTGTCCTCAAGAGCTTGAGATCCAGTGGACCGTGCAACCTGTCTCAGAAAGATGAGATGTGTCATTACATTTTATGTAACACACTGTTCTCTGTAATTGGCTCTTTTAATGCATGTGTAGAAACATTGAATTACTTGCAAGAGAGAATGGTATTGCTGTGGTGTTCAGGAGACAGGTTTTATTGGTGCATTTCTCTATTTTTGGCCTAAAACAACTGGGGTTTTGGAAGTCAAATGTGAATACAAATGTAGTTGAGACTATAGGTCTCCAATACAGGGAGAAAAGAGAGATGGGGTGGACTACCCAATAAAATCAACAGGAGACTGTCTCCATTTAGGGCTTAGGGCAACCCCCATGGAGCAGATTAGTTTCACCCCTCTTCCCCCTCCCCTCTTCCCTCCCAGGGGAGGAAGAAAGGCCTCACACAAAGTTGGAAAATTAAGATCACAACTTTTAACAGGGAGTAACAAAAGGGATATCAGAGGAAGGGAAATATACAGAAGTAACAAGGGAAGGTATATATACAAATATATACAACACCAATCCTCAGATGCCACTGGATTTCTCCCGAGCCACATGGAGTTGTAGCAGCCACAGAGCCGTCTGGAGCCAGCAGCAATCCCAGTGAGGAGGGGGCGAGCGGAACTTCCTGTGTCCTTTATATAGAGTGTGGCAGGAAGGGGAGTAGAATAGCCGCTCCACCTGTCCCTCCCCTTCCCCAAACCTTAAACCACAACAGAGACTTATCTTTCCTTGGGACAGGAGCACATTTCTCATTCAGACACACTGGGTGGCTTTTTTGTCGAGATGTTAGGACAGTTTTAATGGGGACTGAGAAATCTATTTAAGTCTCGGAGTCACTAAGGATCAGCAGCTCCTGCAGTCTAATCTGTGTTATCGTTAATCCAGTTAACAATCAACTGTTTTAGCCATTAGCTCTGTTACTAGCTCAGTCCATTAAGGTCATTAAAACTTTCTTTGGTTCAATTTAACCCCTCAGGTTGCTACTTCTAGGAGATGAGTATTCTTATATCCTAATGTGGAGTATGTTACGGTAACTAGTGATCCAGGTCTGTTGTAGCCCCTCGGCCTATTATTTGTGTCTTTAATGATTCAGGAGAGAAATGCCTTTAGGTGCTGTCGTAAACAGTCCTCTAGATCTTGAAAATCAATGAGAAATGAAAGGAAGTTAATTATAATTTGTACTGACAGCACTGCCTATTACTTAGGTTGCTAAGTATTTCCATTACACAAACTTGGATGACTTGTGGAAGGCGGGCGTAGGAATTGTTCTGTGGTTTTTTTCTTCTGTTCAAAACTTTGTCAAAAAGCTTACTTTATGCTGCATTTTTCCTAATTCTGTGTATCCGACTAAGTTTAAATTGCTTAGGAAAACTTATTTAAAAAACAGTTTGGCCATATTGAAGATTGGGCTGATAAGTAAGGGGAAGAGGAAATCAGAGAAATGTATACTCCTTTGCCTATGTTATATTGTTCTGAATCATAAAATCATATAATGATTTGGGTTGGAAGGCACCTTTAAAGGTAATCTAGTTCAAGCCCCCTGCAGAGAGCAGGGACATCTTCAACTAGATCAGGTTGCTTAGAGCCTCTTCCAACCTGACCTTGAATGCTTCCAGGGGTGGGCCACCTACCACCTCCCTGGGCAACCTGTTCCAGTGTTTCACCACCCTCATTGTAAACAGTTTCTTCTTTATACATAGTCTAAATCTACCCTCTTTTAGTTTAAAACCATTACCCCTTGCCCTGTCATAAAAGGCCCTTCTAAAAAGACTGTCCCTATCTTTCATATAGACTCCCCTTAAGTGCTGAAAGGCTGCAATAAGGTCTCCCTGAAGCTTTCTCTTCTCCAGGCTTAACAACCCCATCTCTCTCAGCCTTTCTCCATAGGAGAGGTCTTCCAGCCCTCTGTTCATTTTTGTGGCCCTCTTCTGGACTGGTTCCAACAGGTTCATGTCCTTCTTGTGCTGAGGACTCCAGAGGTGGACACAGTACTCCAGATGGAGTCTTACCAGAGAGGAACAGAGAGGCAGAATCATCTCACTTGACCTGCTGGCCACACTTCTTTTGATGCAGCCCAGGATACAGTTGGCCTTTTGGGCTCTAAGTGACAGATTATGCTGTGAAAAGGTCTTCCATCTCTCTTGAAACAGGAAATTAATCTGATGCCCAGGGCTCAAATTAAGAAGCAGAATTAGCTGATCAGATCATAGAATCATAAACTCATTTAGGTTGGAAAGGACCTCTAGGATCATCAAGTCCGACCTTTGTCCAACATCTCCCTGATCCCTATACCATGTCTTGAAGCACCACATCTACTTGCTTTTTGAACACCTCCAGGATGGTGATTCTACCACCTCCCTGGGCAGTCTGTTCCAGTGCCTGACCACTCTTTCAATAAAGAACTTCTTCCTAATATCCAATCTAAACCTCCCCTGGTACAACTTAAGGAAAGGCACGGGAATGGGAAGAGGCTGAGACTGGTAAAAGCAGTCCAGGAAAGGAAGGATGGACAGAAGTGAGAGAATCCCAGGCTGTTAGCAAGGAGAATGGGACCATCAGAGTGGGGAAAAGCCAGGAACTGTGATGGAAGCAGATGGGAAGAGCTTGGTAGGAAATGTCAGGCTTGGGGCTGGCAGATAGGATAGCAGATTCCCACAAAGCACATCTCTTTCAAGAAGCTAGAGCAGGACCCAAGGTGTTTCCATCTCTTCCTCCCTTTGTTGCCAGGAAGCAAGCTGGCAAGGCATCCTGCTTCCCCTGCAGCGCTAGCAGGTTGTCATCTTGTCTTTGTTGAGTCAAATGTGAAGGCTTGTGTGGAGCTGAGGGCTCCAGGTCTGCAGATTAATCATATGGCTATCAGCACAACATCACATGGCAGGAGGCGTTTGTCCAACTTTCTGTTGGTAGGAACCTAGGAAACTCCTGTCCTTTTCTCAGGACCTTAATGCTCTCTTTTCAACATCAAATGAAGCACTTGGGGCTAGGGAGTGCTGAAATTAAAGTTGTATCCTGTAATTTTTTCTCTGTGACATAATTGTTTTTCTGCACAAAACATGTTATTTGCTCAGGGAGAGGAGCTGTGCACATCTAATGCACTTTTTTTCTGGTGTGCTGCAGAAGAAGGAAAAATGTTCAGTGTGAGAGTTGGGGAATTACTTGAAGAAACCGACTGTAGTAGCCACAGGAACATAATCTGATGCTCCAGACCAGCTGAGTTTATGAGTGGTGTTGGACTAGTAATTTTGAGCTAAACTTTTCAAAGGCTGTTGTATCCAACTCATTTAAGATGCCCGATTCTAGATCCTGGAAGAAAATTGGTAAAAATACTGCATGTTCTTTTCTGAAACAGAAGTTTCTGAAAAGCATTTCTTAGGCATTTCAAATCAAGTACTGCTCCAATCAGCAGATACTTCTGAAATTGAACCATCTGTGCTTTAGCTCACTCTCCATCTAATGGTAATAATGCTACTTCTAGAAGAAGGTTGTGAGAGATTTTGAAAATAAATAAGCTTAATGTTTTGTCATGCAGTCAAGAATAAAGAATTGGATGAGAATGAAGGCTGGAGGAATAAAAAGGAGCTGGAAGATTATGGTATGAAGTACGGTGTCATGCATCTAGTATCTAATGCAAATGCCTCCTATAAATGTGGAGTTCATCAACTGGAAACTACAAGGAGGAAGAAAGGTCTGGGAGCATTGCTAGATTTTGTGATAATTGAGGCAGCACTTTCATTATCTGTTACACTGTGGTCTTAAAAGGTCTCAATGGCTATCAGAGAAGCACTAATGCCGTTGGGCTTTTGGGAGAAGTCATCTGGACATTTGTATATACTTCCAGCTTTACAGCAGAAAGATGAGAGCAAACTGGAGAAAGTGCCCAATGAGGCTGATAGTGTGGTCAGAGGAATGGGGGGCCAGTTTTCAAAGGCAAAGAAAAATGTGTGGCTTATTGAGCCTTGCAAACTGAAGGTGGAGGGATGAGTAAGACAGCACTTTGTAAATACACCTGAAGGACTAACAGCAAGATGGAAGCTAGCTGAGCTGAGGTACAGTTTTTGGCACAACAGTAAATAGGTTTGAAATGAGTAAGTTTATTGAAAGGAATTTGTTTAGGTTAAAAGGAATAAGTTTTGGTTAAAAATTAAATAGTTTGTGAGTACCAGAGTAGTGAGAATCTGGGGCAGAGTGGAAGGCAGGCACCTTGTTGGGCTGGACATGAGGCTTGAACCCTTTGAGAAGGGTGTGAGCAGGACTCGGGCTCAGACTCAGGAGGCTGTAGCCCGTTAAATGTGTTAATTATAGCAGATGCAGCATGCACACTTGGACATCGTGCGTGCACTGTGTGTGGGTGGTTGACCTTTTCCTTCTCTCAAGTGAAATCGAGTCATTAGGAATTATCTCTCAATATTCTAGCCCTGTAGTTCAGAGCTTGAGCTGCTTGAATCTTAGTATGCCTTGGGGAGCTAGATTACCAGTGTATCTGCCCTGGAGAGTCTGGGAGCAGATGAGGAGATCTCTTTCAGATGGCTGGTTTTTAATGTGCAGCCAGAGAGATCTGTGAAGTGCCTGAGCATGTGTGGAAAGGAGGGGATTAGCATTTCCAAGATGCAGGAAAGCCTCATGTTTGTTTGCTCCAGGATATCTACTTGTCCTGGTTTATGCAGCATATTTGAATGGAAAACTATTGGTCATGTAAGGGCTGATGGAAGAATACATCATTAGAGTGGGAACATTGCCATTCTAAGCCTTTGAATGGCCTCTCACTTCATGTTTGTCACATGCAATTCTTGTCTCTAAGGAACATGTGTCACTGCTGATGTGATGTGCCATGTCATAAAAGCTCTGGTGACATTTTATGACCTCTTAAAAGTTTAATGAAAGAGGTTTACAACATAGAAATGCCATCTGCCATGGCAAAGCAACTTCCCAGTTCTCTAATCACATACGCCTCTTGTGAAATGCTGCATCACCTTGAAAAAAAATCAGCATATTAATGGAGGAAGCTTGTCACTTCATTCATTCCCAGATTCTTTACATAATTCATCTATTAAGGTTTTTTTAGCTTATTAAGAACCGTGAGGGGCAGAAGATGTAGTAAGTCCATGACAGCTTAGGAGTTCCGTTTCATTAGAGCTGTATTTACTTTCTGATTTTTTGGTACTCTGAATTAGAACCATTCTCCCTATGATCTTATTCTTTTGCAAATACTCATGCGGTTCACAGATGAAAGTGTGAAAAGTCTGAGCCATCTCAGGAACACGTAACATGACTTTGGAGGGGGGAGGGGGTGTAAAAAGAGGGGAGTTTTCCCCATGAACCTGTGTTTGTTCACTTAGTCCATTATGAGAACTGAGATGTGCTAATTATTTTAAATCGATTCAAGTTGTTTGCCAATGTGTCACGCAATAGCCTCAGATGTGCAATAAGGAGACCAAAGCTTGGCTTCAGTTTTTGCTGGGCTGACAGCTTATATCATGTACAGTTTTCAAGTCAGTAGGGACAATTTTTACAGCCTGAAAAAATAAGCAGAGCGTTTCATGCTTGGATGGGAGGGAAGAGCACTTTATCCACTTACCCTTTACTTTGCATACTGCTGTTGTTAGCCGCTCTAGATTTTTTATGTAGATAACACAAACTTTCTAAAGAGAGAGTTTATTGCAGGGAATGTGTACATATTACAGGCTGCATATTCAACACACACATTAATTTATGAGCCATGATGAGCAAAACCTACTTCAGATGGTGCTGAGGTAGAAAACTGCATCTCTACAGACTGTGGTGAGAGGCAGCAGATCTACCTCCTGTCATAAGCAGGGCTTTTGTGTGCTTTCCAAGAGGCATGCAAGCATTGTCTAGCTCTCACAGCCATCAGTGAAAAAGTTAGGTCTGTTTTTATCTCTGTATTACAGTCAGAGAAGGAGCTATGCTGAAAAATGAAGTGACAAGACTAGCAAATCTGTGTAAGCAGTAAAACAAGATACCAGAAGCCCTGGCTTGCCAGCCTGTCTCTAATGACACATCATGCCTGTGTGCCCTGGGCAAACCCCACTCTTTGCCTGTGTTTGTACATAGCATTGGTGATACAGCAGGCTTCAATACTGATTCTAATACTAATTTTTAGACATAATATTATCATTTCCCTGATATGACCTATCTTCAGGCTGCCTATTGATAAAAAAGATCCTTTCCTTTCATCACTTGGTTATTGAAAGATGATGCTGGATGTGTATAGGCGTCACAGAATGAATAAATAAAAAAAACACACGGGGTAAGAGGAGGCAATGGTACGTTCTCAGTCCAGCACTTGCAAGGATAAGTCATTACCCTGTGCTGCTCCCCTCATTGTGGACCATATGGTAAGGTCCTACTGTGCATGTATTGCCCCAAGGGTCCTACTCGCAGATGGAGCAATGAAACTGAAAAGCTTGCTGTGCAGGAGTTCAGTATACTTTTTGTAACTGCAGTGCCATGTAACCTTTTCAGTTGCCTTTCTATTTGACCTGGTTTTTATATATTCTGATGTGGTTGGTAAAATGAGCTTATTTTTAATTGCCATTCATGCAGTTCTTATCCTGCCATTCTTAATTTCAAGAAGTTAATATGGGATTTAAGTGGGCTCAGTTTTTGCATTTGCTGCTCTGCAGTAATGACTATTTTGCATGTTTTGAGCCTGAAACAGAAGCCATCTTTTTTGCATCCGTTGCAGAATGAAAATGGTTATACTAGCAGTTACTGCAGAGTGGTTGGTGCAGTGTAAAACTACACCCTGCTTCCCTGAGAAATGAGCCTGTTCATGTGGCCTGGGAGATAATAGTGCAAGCACCTGAAAGAGACAGTTTGAACTTCTAAGAGTATATTGTTTAGCTTTTTATCACAGCCCAGTCATAGCTGACATTTTAAATGCGCAGCAAGAAAGAGGGAGTGAGATGAGGAGATATCTCAGTAGAGGTACTGCATCCCATCTGGGCTTTTCAGAGGAAGAAACTGGACCCAACTGGATATCACTGGATGGTGTCAAAATGCTTGCTTTGTTGTCTGCTTAAATAACCAGGTACACTGTGTGGGAACGGATTGTCAGGGGAGAAAAGCTATTTGGCATCAAGCTAAGAAGCACTGCTGTTTAAAAGGCTGTATAAAGATGTGTAAAGAGCTGGGCCTGTTGCATTCCTTCCAATGTTTAGCAACTTTTTTCATTTTTAGGAACTTTCCGCTGTACTTTCTGTGAGACTGAAGTGGAAGAAGATGAGTCGGCGATGCCCAAAAAGGATGCAAGGACACTCGTGGCAAGATTTAATGAGCAGATTGAGCCCATCTATGCATTGCTTCGTGAGACAGAAGACGTTAACTTAGCCTATGAAATCCTTGAGCCAGAACCCACAGAGATTCCTGCCCTGAAGCAGAGGTGGGAACGTCCCTGGTCTTCTCTCATTGCACTGCTTCCTTGTAATGTGTTCATCTGCTCTGTGAGGCTTTCCCAAACCTTGTGCAGCCCCTGGCTGCATTGAGGACTTACTTGTTCTGCACCAGCTATGCAAGCAGCTGACAGATTCCCCAAGGAATGTGTGGTTTATGAGGAGACAAAGGGCTATAGCTATTTTTTACGAAAAAAGGCAGATGGCTATTCTTCTGGTCAGCCTCCTGCATAATAGTTTTTGGTGGGGTGGGGTACTCAAATTACCTGCTGCTTGCTGTGCTCCAGCTGATATGTATACCAAGCCCTTGCCCCCCAGTATTTAAGAAATGCAAACTACCGCTGTTTGGGAAAGCTCTGAAGGTGCTACACTGTCTTCCTTCTCTCAAACCCTTGTCTTTCATCTATTCCTTTTGCTTCAACTCAGCTTTTGAAACTAAGCTATCTGCATTCTACACTTTGCATTCTAGTTCAAAGACATTATTTGTAATAAGGGTATTTTTTTCGTCTGATTTTCTCCTACTTGTTACAAACCTCTTCTTTTCGGGAGGAGACCATGTTGTAGTCAAAAACTCTTTAAAATGTTCCTACCCATGGGAAATGACACTTTCTTTCAGAACATTCCTAGCTGTACAAAAACAGATGATGTTTAAATAATGCAGAAAGATGTGGGGAGCTGTCAGTTTGTCAGCTGTGGTGAAATGTGATGCACTTCTCTGTGTTTAAAAAAATAATTAAACATACTGGGGGGAAGCATTCCCACAGTGCCTTGGGGGGCTTGGCTTTAGCTAATGGGAGAGCAAGCAGGATTGCTCTTTTTCTTCCGGGCTGACCTTGAGAATGTTCCTCATCTATCCATTCTAGACAGTTTCTAATTAATATAATAAAATATTCTTTGTCTATTCATAGTCTTTTTCTAGCCAAGGAGGTAGCTAATTTTCATCATCATTCTGATAGAGAAACAGAAGCAATATGGAGAGGTGGAGCGATTTTTCCCAAGGTCACTCAAAGTGTCTTTGGTGATATGGGGAGTCTTTGAAGCCTTTATGTCCAAGCTGAATAACTAGTCTTTGCTTTAAAAACCCTTTTCTGTAGTTTGAGTAGTAGAACTGGGATAACCCCACAAAAAAAGAGTCATTTCTCAGTCTTCCCCTTCTGTGCACAGGAAATTATCACAGCAGAAGCCTGGTGCAGACCCATCATTAAATAGCAGCACCCACTTACTTGACTCTTAAATACTTTAAAAATGTTGTAAATGATTAATTACTTTGTGAAAGGAATGACAAAATAAATAGGTGGCTTTTTAAATGCTTACTTGAACACAACTTGCTTCAGCACATACAATGATTTAATTATTTATTAACTCTTATTAATTCAAAGCAGCTAATTGCATGAAAGCGTGCTGTGAGATTTTATTTTTTTTTAAAGTGCGAAACCCTGGATTATTTATTCCCTCTATTTTTATGAAGTCCTGAGTGTCTGAAATCATTGACAAAACTGAAATTTGGTGATTCTGAAACAAAGAGAAAAGGTCATGAAGTGCCTGCATGGTCTCTTTGTGCTGACACAGGCAACTTCCATGTGTTTTCGCAGACTCACAGGATTGTAGGGGTTGGAAGAGACCTCTAGAGATCATCTATTTCAACCCCTCTGATAAAGCAGGTTCACCTAGAGCAGGTTTCACAGGAACACATCCAGGTGTGTTTTGAAAGTCCAGAGGAGACTCCACAACCTCTCTGGACAGCCTCTGTTCCAGTGCTCTGTGACCCTCACAGTAAAGAAGCTTCTCATGATGAGGTGAAACTTTTCTATGTTCCAGTTTGTTCCTGTTGCCCCTCGTCCTATCACTTGGCAGCACTGAAAAGAGTCTGGCCCCATTCTGTTGACACTCACCCTTTAGATATTTATAAGCATTGATAAGATCCCCTCTCAGCCTTCTCTTCTTCAGGGTCAACAGCCCCAGGGCACTCACCCTTTCCTCGTAAGGGAGATATTCCAGCCCCCTGTCATCTTTGCAGCCCTCCAGTAGTTCCCTGTCTTTCTGGATACCGGACTCCAGATGTGGCCTCACCAGGGCAGAGTAGAGTGGGAGGAGAACCTCTCTCAACCTGCTGGTCATGCTCTTCTTAGTGAACCCAAGAACTTCATGTGTTTTTAAGAGAGTTACAGATCTAAGCAACCACACTGACACTGTGTAACTGTCATTCACCTGCTGTGAGAAACTGAGCAGATCTTTGTTTATAACTTTCTAGGAGGCCATTAATTTTTTTAATCTTTGCAGAGATTAGCCCCACATTTAATTAGAAATTAGCCCCACAGGCTTAAAAATAAGCCTGCTTTACCTAAGACTTTCTCTGTGGTTTTCTAAAACAGATAAATTTTTAATATCCTCTCCATTTTCTTATGTCAAAATTGCCTGATTTTATACAACAAAGATCTTCACAGAATTAAATTTCTGTGATGATGCCAAGTACCATAGATTGTCTGTTGTGAAGAGCAGCTAAGTGAAAAGGTGCTTTATTTCAAGTGCAGCACAGAAAGAGTTATCCCCATTATGCAAGACCTTTTCTTAATAGTCTGGGCAGAATTGAGATTAAATTTTCAAGTTGTTTCCCCATTGCACAGTGTGGTTTCTGCGGGCCATACCTCAGCAATATCAAGGATTATTTATGTCACCTTTAAAGGCATCTAATCACTCATTAAAGGATTTCCATCAAGGTAAAACAACCAATGGATAACAGAGCAAATGTAGCCACATCTGGACAGCTGAGCTGCCACAGTTCCCAGTTGCAGGATGGCCATGCAAGGTCTAGACCTAGGTGGATAAAAAGCAGATCTTGGATCTGGGAGAGAAGTATTTAAACATGCACTCCTTTCACCTGCTCTGTGCTGCCCGAAAGGCAGCTCGTCCACCTGGCCTTTTGTTGGTGCCTGATCCATGGTATTTAACCCTGCAGTTTGGAGCAGGGTTGCTGAACAGTAAGAGCTCTTCTTGCAGTAAGGAGTATTCTCCTGGTCATGTACTCTTGAGAAACTGCTGCCTTCTACCAACACTGTTCTGCAAACAAGGAAGTAAATTGAGTCATGCTTGCAAAGCATACTAGGATCCAGAAGTAGATAGAAAGTGTCTAGATGGTTTAGAGTAGGTGTCTCTTTTGAGTTATTACTTTCATTTTTGAAACATTCCTGACGTCATGGAATAGGTGTTTTGTGCTAAATGATACCATGTAGGAAAAAAGATCTATTTCAGGCACATTTATCGGGACCTCTGTGCAGAGGTATTATTAGGCAATTCCTGGCACTACTGAGTATTGAGCTATCACACTGCAGTCGTGGGGAGGGAGAGCTTGGGGGAGAGCTGCATTGTGTGTCTTGTGGGGAAAGTGGATTACATAAAATCATCAGGGAAACGCTAGTTAGAGATTTCTATTGTGTGGGAAGCAGAGTGGTGCTTTTCACAGAACACATGCCTGTCTTGGAGAGCTGAAAGGTACCAACACTTGAAATAACGCACAGGAAAGAAGGTCTCTGTGTGGTTCCTTAGGTTATATAGGCAATACATGTGCATGAGTCTTCTGCCCAAAATTCAAGGCTGCTGTGAAGCTCTGCTAGCAGGGCTGGCTGCACAATAGAACCAGTTGATGTGTGGACACATGCTAAAATGGATGCTGTGAATCATAGAATGATTTGTGGTGGAAGGGACCTTAGAGAACATCTAGTTCCAAACACCCTGCATTGGATAGGGATGCCTTCCACTAGATCAGGTTCTTCAAAGCCCCACCCAACCTGGTCTTGACCACATCCAGGGATGGAGCATCCACAACTTCCCTGGGCAGCCTGTTCCAGTGACTCACCACCCTCAGAGTGAAGAACTTCTTCATAATTTCCAATCTAAATGTACCTTATTCCGGTTTGAAGTCATTACACCTCGTTCTATCACTACAAGCCCTTGTAAAAAGTCCCTCTCCAGCTTTCTTGTAGGCCCCCTTCAGATACTGGAAGGCCGCAATAAGGCCTCCCCAGAGCCTTTTCTTCTCCAGGCTGAACAACCCTAACTCTCAGCTTTTCTCCATAGGAGAGGTGTTCCAGCCCTTTGATCATCTTTGTGGCCCTCCTCTGGACCTGCTCCAACAGGTCCATGTCCTCCTTGTGCTGAGGACTCCAGAGGTGGACACAGTACTCCAGGTGGGGTCTCATGAGAGCAGAGTAGAGGAGCAGAATCACTTCCCTTGACCTGCTGGTCATGCTGCTTCTGATGCAGCCCAGGACATGGTTGGCTTTCTGGGCTGCACTCACTCATTGCTGGCTCGTGTTGAGCTTTTCATCAACCAGCATCCCAGGTTTTTCTCCTGGTCTTAATCTATACTCTGTCTAGCCTGTAATTGTGCTTGGGATTGCCCCGACCCATGTGCAGGACCTTGCCCTTGGCTTTGTTGAACTTCATGACGCTAGCATGGGCCCACCCCTCAAGCCTGCCAAGGTCCCTCTGGATGGCATCCCATCCCTCCAGCATGTCAACCACACCACACAGCTTGGTGTTGTCTGCAAATGTGCTGAGAGTGCACGTGATCCCACTGCCCATGTCACTGACAAAGATGTTAAATAGCACTGGTCCCAGTACTAATCTGTGAGGAATGCCACTCATCACTGGTCTTCACTTGAATATTGAGCCAATGATCGCTACTCTTTGAGTGCAGCCTTCTAGCCAATTCCTTATCCACTGAGAGGTCCATCCATCAAATCCATGTCTTCCCAATTTAGAGACCAAGTGAAGTATTTTGCTAGCAAGCTCACTATTGGGAAGTTGTGAGTAGCCCTCAATCCAAACTGTGGCTGAACACACCAGTAATTTTTATCTGGAGAAGAGAGATGATCACCTACCCACATATTTTCCCCTCACTGTTTACTCCTAAAAATCCAGCAGAATTAGCTCATCAGGCAGTGGTTAAGTCCTTGCTGAATTTAAAAAATTGCCTGTTACTCAGGTCCTCTGTAACTGAAACTTTAAGCTTCTCAGTTGGGGAAAGGTCATAGGCTAAACAGGAGTGACTGAATCGTGCTCACTGACAATGTATGTCAGCTCAGCCGACAGCAGAGCAGGGACACTGTCAGTATCCTTGATGGATTTGCTCTGGACAAGAGGAGTCCAGGCAAGGCTGTTAGCCATGAAAAGCTGTAGTCATATACCACTGGCAGTCAGATACTGAAATTATGTAGCTGAGGGTGGGTGCAGTCTGCAGCAGATCTGTTTCTCTGAGAAGATTAAATATGATTTTGAATTAGAGGAACAGTCATATTTGGCTTATGCTACCCAGAGAGCAGTGAGTTCCCATTCAGCTGCTTTCCCTGATCAATGCATATGTAGCAGCACAGGCCAGAGAGTACTTCAGGCTCATTGCCATTGCTGTGCAGAAAATGCTCCACCTGATGTTCTCTTTCCATCAGATCCAAACAGGAATGTTGCTTTTCTCCATTAGTCTCCTGAGCTAGAAAGGAGCCTGGAGGAAAATGTGCAGACTACAGCTCCTCTCAGAGAATAAAGGAGGGCTAGGCTTTGACTGCTGTACCCTTTGCATCCGTTGTTGTCTTTCTTTCTCCAACTTTTCCACGATGAAGACAGTTCTGTCTTGCCTCCTCCCACACACCATCACTACAAAAAGCCCTTTGCCCAACCCTAGTCCTCTGGTTTGAAGGTGCCCTTTCATCTTTTCTTCTCTTCTGCCTGGACTCCCCAGTCCTCCCAAGGCTGTGTCTTTGGATAGTACAGATCTCCTGTGTAATGCAGGAGATGTGACTTACCACAGGCCTTGTCACTCATAATTCAAGCAAAGGTTGGAACTGTGTTTTTCATGGTGAGTTAACTCCTTCACAAGTCCTGTCATTAATAATGTTTCACAGATCTGAGCATGCTGGGTCTCTGGGCCTATCAGATGACTTGTTTAAACTTTAGTGCTTTTTTTTTAAAGCAGTATGGGGTTGCTGTGAAAAGGCCAAGAAGAGACTTTTCCAATTACCAGGTTACTGTTAAACTATGTTTTGCTTCTGTGACTTTTATTTCAGGGTATTCTGGGATATTATGTTTGTTTTGACATCAGAGCATCAGCAGCTTTAGTGCTGCCTCTTCAGTGTCTATTGTGGAAGTTGTCATGGCCTCATGTAGGGTTTCCCATTGGAGATCCCCAGCTTCCCCAAACCAGCAAGCTGGTGTAGACATTACTGGCACTACTTGGTGGAAATGAGAATGCCAATTCTCAGTGCAGATCAGGGGAGATAACTAACCATAGTTTAAATGTTGCAGTGATGGCCAAGGAAGAGCTTGTTCTGAGTGCTTTGTTTTTATCTCTTTGACTTCTGTGTAGCAAGGAGCGTGCAGCTGGTGCTGGTTCAGGAACATCAGCTGGCCTTGCAGGTGGACACCATCGGGAAGCATGGACTACAAAAGGACCATCATATGAGGACTTATATACCCAGAACGTTGTCATCAGCATGGAGGACCAGGAGGATCTTAACCGATCTGCAAGTGAAGGAAAGCCGGCCAGAGAAAGACCAATTTGGCTACGGGAGAGCACAGTGCAGGGGGCTTATGACCCTGATGAAATCAAAGACGGTAAGAAAATTCACAGAGCAGAAGTATTGCTCTGCTTATGTGATGCTCTTAAAGTGCTGCCAAAAATATGTTCTCTTCTGTGTGTACAGCTGCTGCTCCCTACACTCCAGATTTTGTCTGCTCCCCTCTGCTGTGCAAAGCACCCGTGTGTAGGTAAACATAAAAAATCCTGCTTTTTTAGATCCAGGATTGAAATCTAGGTCAGTAAAGCTGAATTGCCCACAAAATTGTTTGTGTTTCTAAAACGTTGATTATCTGTTACACCTTCCACCTTGAGAGTTTATTGCTTTTGGACAAAGGTCTTTCAGTCTCATCTAGAAAGCTGCTTCCCTAAAATGTCACTGCTGAAAATAGTATTTATTAACATCCAGTCACTCTGAAGCCTACCAAATCTACCAGCAGTGTTTTTGTGCTCCCAGCTGCCTTCTTGCCAGTTGTTTTTCAAAATGTGTCTTATATGAAGAATTTGTCAGAAATAAAGCTTCTGGAAGTACAGTAGGAAGGTCTGTCACCATGACAGGTGAGTCTTTATTACATTCTGTTTGTTTCTCATGATCTTTACTTTTCTTTTCATTCACATTGGGGTCATGTTGCCCATAGACAATAGTCAAGATCTTGTAACCACTAGTAGAAACATTGTGCTTTGGTAAGTGTGCTGTTTAAGCTTACACACTGAAAATAGGAAATAGAGAGCTTTTCTTATTTTTACAAGAGTAAATCAATAAATGCAATCTTCCAAGTCATTTGAGGATTATAGACTGAAAGTGTTCGTGTCCTAGGAAGAGAAGATGTCATGTGTAAGCATGAGACTGTGGAACCAGTGCAGTGCTCAGGAGAGGAGGATGGAGGTATAGAGGAAGTGAAGAAAATGGATGAGAAATGATGATCAGAAGATACCAAATAATCTGGTTAGCATGTAACGGCTTTCAAGCATGTGGATCCCAAACCATTTTCTAAATAGATAAAATAAAGTGAGGTGATTGAAGCAACCTCCTCCTGCAGTCTATAGCAGATGTTGTTGTTACTCACCAGCCACAGTGAATTCTCACCCTGTTTTTCTGTTAGACACTCAATTCACCTGTAGTTTTAAGTTGGCTCCTTGAGATGATTTTTGGTGTATGCAGCACAAACATTTCTCAGGTGCCACTGAAGGACACTGAGGAAGGACTATATCTCCTTACAATAGTACCACAGCTTAACCTCCACCACTACTGGAGATCGAAGAGGGGACTTGTGGAAATAGCTGCTGCAATTTCTATAGCTTTTGGATGACATAGGGAGGACAAAAATGTGGGACCGTTGACAGAAAAGATTCCCTACTTGGATCTGGCAGGAACAGTTCACGGAAGGAAGAGACAGCCCTGCTCCTGAGCCACAAAGTCAGACTTCATAGAGCTACCCCAGGCTGTTGTTGCTTCACAGCTCTTGATGTGATGAGCTACAATATTATTTCACAGAGAGGCTCTCCAATAGCCTCTGATGTTCTACAGTCACAAGCAAGAAACTGAGCACAAGGCTGCCAACACAACGCCTTCACTCTTCCTTCCTTTCAAGAATTTTGCCAGTGCATTAATACTTGCAGCCATCACCCACTACTACAGCTTTATTTACAATGAAAGCACAAGTCCAGTGAAGTTAGAAGTGGGCGTTTTGGCCTTTATTTTACCACAGGAAAGGAGAGACCGCAAACTCACCTGGATTTTACTGCTAAATGCAGAACCTACTTCCTTAGTTCACCTGTTTCTCAGCGTTTTTTTCATCTCAAGTTGAAAAAAGTAACCAGTGCATTTTTGACCCTGGGGGAAAGGCTTGGGCGCCAACTGCCTCGATGTGGTGCTGAAATCATGAGCGTCCAGGTCTTGGAGAAGCAGGCAAGTGGCATTAACGTATGAAGGCAGAAAGCTGTCACCTCAGCTCCAGCAATTGTTCATAGGCAACGTCTTTAGGTGCAAGAGAGAAAGTTTGCCACGGGGAGTCTGTCCTACTTTTTAGGCCTTGTTTTTACATAAGGTTCTCTGTATTTCTTTTTTTTTTTCCTTGTTTTTTTTTCCCATACTGTCTGTAGGTTTATTGGTGCTGGGTGAATTCACATTCCTCTCATCAAATGTAGGATTAGGAGGAGTTTTCTGCAGAATGCCGCTTTTTGAACAGAATTTTACCTTTTGAATCTGGGAACTGCAGACACCCTGCCTACCCAAGCCATGTAGAACCCTCCTAGCTATGATACAGCCAAGGTTACTGAAAGAGGGCACAAGCTGCATGGCTGTCAGCTGGAAACTGCAGTCCCCTTCAAATATGAGGTCTAGGTAGAGAGCCAGAGAGATTGGCTGGGCTATGTTCTGGCTTGGAGAGGAAGAGCTGATTTAACGCAGCCTTCCATGCTGTGCTGTGCAGCTTGGCTGCCTGTCATAAGCTGCATCTGCTTTGCAAGATAGATCCCATCTGATACGACCACCATGTTCCTGTAATGAGCTTTTCCCCTTCCTGCTTGATTGGTACACTTCTTGAGCTTACCAAACACAACTGCTTTGAATCATAGAATGGTCTGTTTTGGAAGGGACCTTAAAGATCATCTAGTTCCAGTCCCCCTGCTATGGACAGGGACACCTTCCACTACACCAGGTTGCTCAAAGCCCCATCCAATGTGATCTTGAACATATCAGTGATGGAGCGTCCACAGCTTCTCTGGTCAACCTGTTCCAGTGTCTCTTCCTAACTTCTAATCTAAATCTACCCTTTTACGGTTTAAAGCCATTACCCTGTGTCATATCACCATATGCCTTGTAAAAAAATGTTGGCTTATACACATGGTTTCCGCATACTTTCTGTCTGCCTGGATTCATCTGCTTCTCCATCTTAATCCTTATAGATGGGGAGTTCAGCAGGGGTGGGACTGGTTTGGAGTCTGTATTTATGGTCTGTTCTGGCAACACCCCATCGTCTTGGTCATCACCGCAAGGTTGTGGTCATGCAACCTGGGAACAAAGGGACAAACTGGAAACAGCTTGTGCTTGTTGACTTGTGAAACAGCACTGAGATACTTGCTGTATCTCTGACAGGTGTCATCACTAAGTGCATAATCTGGGTATCTGGAAGGCCAGATTTAGGTCTTAAGGACTCATTTCTGTTCCACAGTAAGGTAGGTACATCAGCCCAGTTGAGAGGTGCCTGAGTTGGACACCTCCCTTGGGAGATCTTTTCCAGGTGCATGCCCATCATGCTGTTTGTTGTCTTCTTTTGCGATGTGCTCCTCACCACAGTGACTCCAGGCCTCCTGGCTCCTAGGAGGAGCAATACTTGGAGCAATTCTTGCTCTGCTGCTATGAGATAAAATAATGATCTCTGCATTTTAGGGGAAAGGAGGACCTGGCATAGAGAAATGTTGTGATTTGACCAAGCGTGCTCAGTGACAGTAATTAATATGGGTCCAGAAAACTGTCAGGGCCATCACCCGGGTCTCTGCGAGGAAATAATCATTCCCCTGTGTCTCTTTGCAGGGAGCCAGGATCTGGATGCCTTCCAGGAGCGTGAAGAGGGTCGTGCAGCTCTGGATGATAATGAGGAGGTGATGCGTGCCCTGCTTATCCACGAGAAGAAGACACCTTCTGCTTCAACAGTCACTGTCGGAGGTGCTGCTCCTTTCTCCGGTGCCAACGCTAGTGACTCCGAGAGTGAGACAAGCGAGTCAGAGGAGGAATCTCCTCCCCACCCTCCCGCCACAGCCACCACAACATATGGGCTGGAGGATGAGGAGGAGGATGAAGAGTTTGAGGTGGTGGCAGAAGACCCCACTGTCATGGTGGCTGGGTGTCCACACTCCTACAGCCAAGTGAGCCAGCGCCCTGAGCTGGTGGCCCAGATGACACCGGAGGAGAAGGAGGTTTACATAGCCATGGGGCAGCGCATGTTTGAGGACATGTTTGATTAACTGCTTCCAGCCATGGCATTTTTTTAAAAGTGACTTTTTACACCACGGACTTTCTAGTAAAAGAGAAGACTGAAGCGAATCTTCCCTCCCCTGTGTGCAGGGACACGGGCGCTCAAAACTGCCAATCTCAAGCATCTTGTTCATGAGAGCAGGAAGGCTGCATGTGCCAAAACAGGTAGGGGAGGACAAGCCTCAGAAGTGAGGATGCTTGTGAGGTAAAAATCTGCTTCAGGTGCTGCACAGGGACTGCTTTAACCTTCTCCAGGGCCCCAACAGCTGCCTCCCCTTCCCCAATCACTTTGAGTTGATTTTTGTTGCAGATCCTAGTGAAGTCCACATCCCTGCCCTCAGAGGACATAAGGGCTCCATAGTCTGATCAGAGTGCTCTGCAGAGGAGGGCGTAAGTAACATTACAGCTGCCTGTGCTGGGAGAGGGGAGGGAAGCACTGCTGATGGCAGGCTTGGGCAGGGCTTGCAGCTGACCTCCTACCAGCAGCCACTGGCCACCAGAGTGGCTATTTCTAAGCAGTCCTGTAGGCAGCAACCTTTGGTTGCTCCCATTCGCTCCACTAGGTCTGAGCACCTCAAGGTCAAGTGTAACTTGAAACATGCAGAGTGAAAGCCTTGGCAAGCTCACACAGTCGCTCTTTGTCAGTGTAATGAAAGCCCTCCATGGATCTGAGCTGTCAGCTCTGACTTAGCAGGAGATACCTTCATTTTCCAGTATTGCTGCCTGTTCCTCTGCCTCACCCTGTCCAAACGCCAGTGCTGCAGCTGGTTTGTGGTGGGCAGGGCCAGAGAAATAGCACAGGTAGTTTTTATTTGCAGCTGCACCAGGGCTGTATCATTTTAAGAGGAATTATGCAATTTTGAATTCTGCTTTGGCACACTCTTTTACGATAGAAAAACATTTATCAGTGCCTACAGAGCAATTTCATATTTTTAATTTTTTTTTCTCTTTCAACTGAAAATGTTGTTTTCTAAAATTGTGTTTTCCTATCCAGTACTACAGTAAAACAAAATGAAAAAAAGGATTTTGTGTTCCAGAGGGTAGCGGCAGTATTACGTGCTGTTTCATTTACATGGGCAGCATGAATTTGCTGTTCACTGAGACTGTAAATCTGTTTTATACTAACTATGCTTTCTGTGTTCTGCTAACCTTGTAAATGCCTCCTTTGTGGTTTTATTTTCAGCTTCTTGATATTTTGAATCCTCTCTTTTTTTAAAAAAATAATGTCTTAAATTTGCTTTTAAGTCATTTTAAAGAGGAGTAAATAAAGAGAAATTTCTCCCCTTTGTCATCTTCCAATTTGTCATGTGCCTTGTTGGGAATGTTGTTTGCTTATCATTTTGATTTACTCAGTTCACAGAAAAAAAGTAAATTGAGGCTTTACTTTGAGGGAAGGACTATTTGAAATCCCACTGTACATTGTTTCTCCTCACCAGAGCTTCCTTGAATGTCTCTTGGATTCTCCTGCACTTCCAGAAAGGATGTTTCATTACATGGGCAGGTGGGATCCAGCTGAGCCGCATCAGGCTCTATATAAAACTTTATAAACACCTGATTCAAATTATTGGGGTCAGCACCCTGCGAAGCCAGCCAGGATGCAGCCCCACCATGCAAATACATGTTGAAATTTTGAAGAGCTATGGATGTCATCTGAACTTCTGTAAAGCCTTTGACATAGTCCCCCATAACATCCTTCTCTCTAAATTGGAGATACATGGATATGATGAGTGGACAGTTCAATGGATAAGGAATTGGTTGGATGGTCACATCAGTGGTCAACAGCTCAATGTCCAGATGGAGATCGGTAACAACTGGTATCCCTCAGGGGTCTGTCCTGGGACCAGTACTGTTTAATATCTTTATTAGTGAGAGAGACTGTGGGATCGAGTGCACCCTCAGCAAGTTTGCAGATGACACACCTGAGGAATGGGATGACATCCAGGGGAACTTGGATAAGCTTGAGAAGTGGGCCCCTGTGAATATCATGAGGTTCAACAAGGCTAAGTGGAAGGTCCTACATCTGGGCCAGGACAAGCCCCAGTATCAATACAGGTTGGGCAACGTAGGGATTAGAGAGCAGCCCTGCGGAGATGGATGAAAAGCTGGATGTGAGCCAGGAATGTGTGTTTGCAAGGGCCAACTGTATCCTGGGCTGCATCAAAAGCAGAATAACCATCAGGTCAAAGAGGGTGATTCTGCCCCTCTACTCCGCTCTGGTAAGACCCCACCTGGAGGACTGCGTCCAGCTCTGGAGTCCTCAGCACAGGAGAGATATTAACCTATTGGAGCAGGTTCAGAGGAGAGTGACAAAAATGATCAAAGGACTGGAACACCTCTCCTATGGAGAACAGCTGAGAGAGTTGAGGTTGTTCATCCTGGAGGAGAGAAGGCTCCAGGGAAACTTTATTGTGGCCTTTAAAAACTCAAAGGGGACCTATAAGAAAGATGGGGATGTTGCAATAGGACAAGGGATAATGGTTTTAAACTAAAAGACTAGATATAAGGAAGAATTTTTTTACAATGAGGGTGGTGAAACACTGGAACAGGTTGCCCAGAGATGGTAGAAGCCCTATCCCTGGAAACATTCAAGGTCAGTTTGGACAGGGCTCTAAGCAACCTATCCCTGCTTACTGCAGAGGTGTTGGACTGGATGACCTTTAAAGGTCCTTTCCAATCCAAGACATTTTGTAATTCTATGATGACACTGATGCTGTGGGAGGCCCTTTTTTTCATCAGCACTTCCATTTCTTTCCTCCTTCGTTGAGGAAAGCATAGGCTGATGGGAGAGATCTCATGGACGTTGTATTGCAAGTTAAAATGGTACTCCTATGTAGACAGACTTCCAAGATCAGATATCAAGCTCCTAGATATCAAGCCACAGAACTCATAAGTCAGATTAAGTGATCAGCTAAGAGAAAAAAAGTGTTGTACCAATTCTGTCTAGATTCAGTCTGACTGAATTCAAGGTTAACACTGGAGAAAAGCAGGTAGGTTTACAAGGAGCCAAGACAGAAACTGAGAACCAGTCCTGAATAGAGTACAGCTACTCATGCTCGTAACTCACCAGTAGTTCATGCTGAGTTTTAGTCTGTGAAATCAAACTGTAGGTTTATTAAAGCTTAAGTGAAGAAATACTATTGAGAGCGGTGCTGCTGCATCTATATCCAGCACAGTCATCTATAAAGTAGCGGTTTTACTTAACACATAAAATTGTGGTTCGTAACTTCTGTCACTCAGCACGGCATGTCCTGCACATGAGGGGGCCAGTGCAGTGGTTTGTAGGGCATTCCTCCATCTCGGGAGGACCGGCGAGGTCGAGAGACATGAGCAGATGCTGTCATTGTTTCCTGCCCTCTCTAACATCTTCTGGCTCTCGGAAAGGATGGTTGCTCTGCTCTGTTCCAGCCAGTTAGGGCTGGTGTCGAAGGACAACTTTACTGCCCTGTCGTGACAAGCACTGCCCAAATGAACAAGAGCACATACAATTGATAGGGCATTTTTTTTGCTTTTTTACTTTCTATCCTGCAGTGGAAGCAGGTCTCTGCACACGTGCCAGAAGAGGAGGGTGCTGCTGCAAGCAAAGCCAGCCACCACCAGCAGGTTGATGTTAATGAAAGGGACAAAGCCAGCAGTTCTGAGGAAGGCCCCAGCCACTTCCTCTGGCTACAGGACCACATGTGCTGTATTAATGCTAACCCAATAACACTGTGAGCTTGGACAGTGCTGAAGTTTTCCTGGGTGAATGTTCTCTCTAACCCCGTTCAAACCAGTTTCTGTGTCTGCTTTCAGCTCAAAGTGCATTTTATCTGATGAGTGCACTCTGCAGCTCAGGTTGGAAAGAAATATGCATTTTTCAAGCTGTTCACGCTCCTTTTCCCAAAGGTCAAAGGCACCAGGTGCCTCTCCCATCTGAGCAAGAGCTGCCTCTTGTCCCTGTTCCATTGCAGGTCAGGGGAACTGCAGTAGGACAGAGGTGATGTCCTCCCTGGCCCAGCATGGAGCAGGTCAGAGCAGATCAGTGAAGCTGCAGGGAAGATCACCATCAACGCTGGAAAACAGGAATGTTTTAATCTTTTCTACTAAGCTCCCTAAAATTGGCTTCCTCCATCCAACTCTTCTTTTCCTGTGCTACTGCCTCCTTCAAACAGACTCAGATTAAACAGACTGTTGCCCTGTGAGAGTTGAGGGATTTGAAGATCCCCTGGAGGAAGGGCAAAAAATAGCATCACCTCCTCCCTGAGACATCTGAGGACCCCTGCTCTGGGGATGCCTGCGGCATCAGGGCATGCTGTGGAGAAGTTTGACAGGGCCTGGCAGGGAACACAGCCAGCTGCGCTTAGGTCTCTTGTCTCCCACTGTGCCCCTGTAGGGGTAGAGAGAAAATTGTCTCAGGAATCAAATGCAAGTCGAAGTCTTCATGGAAACGGAAAGTTTATAAGCAGGTGGAAGGACGTGTCAGCAGCAGGGCAAGCCAGTGGGCTGTCTAGTATGTTCTCTCAGGCAGGTTGTGGAGGAGAAGCAGCAACAGCAGCCCCGCTCCTCTGTGCTGGTATGTGTTGACATAAACAAGTGAGGCTGTGGCCTTGGTCCCTTGGAGGAGGAAGGTGTCACACAGTGCTGCAAAAAATTGCTCTGGGCTATTCTAGAATTTGGCATTAGTCATAGAAGCCCTGGGCAAGGTAATTGTGTCCCTGGTTTGTTTGCAGGAGGCTTTGGAGTATTGACTTGAGCATGGACAGCCAAGGATCCAGCATCACAATACACTCCAGTTTAAAGTGTATTGACTGTGAGTTGACACAGCTTCTTCCCCAGGACTTCAGGAGCTGGGGATGAAGAGTAGCTTCTGTCTGCTGAGCTGCTTCCAGAATAATGATCAATATTTATAAAGTCCAAGAAGATCATCACTCATACAGTCTTGACAGGAGGTGTAGCCAGATGCTTGAAGCTGTTTAAGATGTGATTGCACAGAGAGACAGGGAGAGGCCAGTGCCTAAAAGGAGCAGCAGCCCAAAATGTGGGGAGCAATGCCTGACTGGTGGTGCTCCTGGAAAGCTGCCTGCCTGCTCCCTCCCAGCCCAGAAGCAGAGCACCAGCAGCACCAGGCTGCCCAGGACTACAACCCCGTCGCTATGGCAGAGCTATTTTCTCTCTCTTTCAAAGCTATCCAGGGAAATCAGGGTTTTTGCCTGTTTGGGATACCTAAATGGGTTTCCAGAAGGTGGTTTCTTATTTACCAGCATTAATTAAATTGAGAGAGAGAATGAAATCTAATGTATATTTAAACAAAAATCAAATTTTGGAAGTGCCTGCTGTATCATTAAAAAACGTATTAAGGACAGCGAGTATTTGTGCAACCATCCTGGAAGCAGCAGTCAGTCTTTGAACAGGATGCTTTAAATATAATAGGTATTTTTGCTTAAAAATATGGTCCTGACCTAAATATAATTCGATTTCCATCCCTTTTAACAGTTTGATGCTAATGAACCAGCCAGGGAAGGCAGAGAGGAGGCTGAGCCAGCCGCATCAGGAGCAGCTCGGCTCCACTGCAGTGCATTAGGGGCCCTGCATGTGCTTTGCCCCGGCTGTGCGCAGCGGCCACTGCATGGATCCTGCCGAGGGCTGGCCACAGCAGCAGGAGGAAACCTTGGGCTGCCCAGCTGGAGAAACAGGCAGAGATCCAGCCTGAAAATTAAGGCTGATCAAATATTGTTCCACAAGCATTAAAGTCTGTGTACAGAAAAAGGTACGCCTGGCAGGGAGGAGAAATCACGTTTCATGTGGATGTGATTAAAGCCCTGACATACTGCTTCTGCCTATTTTTCACCTGGAATCTGTACTGCCAGCCTCTGCCATCCCATTACTCACTGGAAGAAGGAGGGTGAGTGATGGTAATTTTGCACTGAGCTAAAATTGTGCGTGGAGCTGAGAAGCCTGGCTCACTTCCAGCTAGTAATGTGAGCCTCCTAGTCTTAAACATTTTTTTTCTGCACTTCTGACAATGGAAATCTGCCTGATCCAAGCTGAATTTGCCAGGCACTGTTAGCAGAGCGCATGCTTTTCCTATGTCTTCTTCGCATGCATTGTAGGGGGACAAGTATGCCAAACACCATTTAATGGTTACTGCCAGCTGACCTGACCTTCAGGTGTAGTGTCTGAACCAGCCCTGTCACACATGGAGGAATGATACGTTGGGTCATTTTGGTCAGATTACCCATACCTGCTCTTTGCAAAGGTGCTGGTTGGTCTTCTTCCAGTCAATAGTGATGGGCTCTCATAAAACAAACCCCTCTGCAATCACATATGGGTGCTAATTTAAAACAGTTTCAGTCCCTTCTCCACTACCACCACTGCTACCAAGCACCTCTGGGTTGTGTCACATCCACTCTTGGGCCATGTGGTACTGTCATGCTGAGGTCCATTATGCAGGTCTTGGCCAGGCTGTACCACATCCTGACAGAGAGGTTTACTGAATGGTAGGTCTATGCCTTCTCCAGAGGTAAGGCTTTGGCTGGGTTCGGGGGCAACACCTAGTAGGCCCCCAATTTCCTACAGTGAGAAGGGAACTGGCATCAGCAGGCTAGTCACTCTGACACACAATCTCTGCTGCTTGAACTAGTGCTTTTGTAGGACCAGAGTTGATCTTTTTTTTTTTCAAACCCCTGTTCATTTGTCCCTTGGGAATATTTTGAGTTGCTGAATTTCTCACATTTCCCTGCTGCTTCTAACAAAAACCTTTCTTTTAAAATGCAAATGAGGCTGTAAAGTCATTTTAGGGAGGCATCTTTGCTCTCTGTGCACTGTTACCACAGTTATTCTTCCTTTGCCATACAGTGCTTTCTTCCAGGAAAAAGTGCTTTCACCATCTCAGCCTTTCTGATGATGAAAGGAAGATGAAAACTATGCCCATTACAAGAGGGAAGAGTAAAAGGAAATGGGGTTAGAGAGAAATATGGCCTTTAGAAAATGACGTATCTTGGGGGAAAGTTCACTTTTGCATACTCTCCCAGACCACATGAGTGCCATACCCAAGTAAAGAAAAATACAATATGCTGAAGAGGGACTTGGATCATGGTGTGCTTATCCTGGTGTATTCCCTTGCCTCAGAGCCCATTAGGAAGGGTAATATTCTCTGAGTGTGCCAACTTCTTGGAAGTTATATAAAGGCATCAGGAAGGTCCCAAGTTGGCAATCAACTTCAGCAGGAGCCTGCAGGTCCATCTGAAAGATCTGACTCCTGTTTTCACCATGCTGGAAGGTTTGGTGCAAGAATACCTTGCAAAATGAGTTTGGTGTCACATTAAAAAGTACCTCTTTCTTTGGACATTTCATTGAATGTTTCTTTGAATGTTTGAAGTGTGCTGTTATGTCTGTGTATGAGAAGCAAGCATGTAAAGCCATGCAGGGGGCTGCCTAGGCCCTCTGAAACATATATCCCTTTGGGAATGTTAACACGTAAGAAATTTTGTATGGTTTAGGTACGAGCTACTGCCAAGAGTAGCAAATAATAGCTGAAGTTTTTATCTAGACAGTGACGTCATTGCAGCCTACCTGAAATCTGGAATAAAAACGCTTATCTCCATAGACAGCAGATGTGGATTGTTCCAGTTGGACAGGTGTCAAAATGCCCCATTTTCAGCCCTTTCAATGTTGGGGTGTTGGTTTCCTTTTACTCTGCATTTTTTGTTCCTCATGCAGCAGGCACTAGCATCTTTGGTGTACCAATGGACCAGGTGCTACCATGAACGAAAGACCTTGGCTTGGCACTGGACTAATGAGCTCCTTGTGGGATTGCTAATTCACATGCTAATGGAGTCTGCCCCAGGAGAGGTGTGAGTCAAGCCATTAGAAATACTGAAAACAAGCCAAAGGAATACTGTGTGTGGAAGAACATTTGTTCAGGTGACCAAAAACCAATGAACAGGAGATGACAGCTCCCTGTTTGCAGGAAGTGTCTAGTGCATTTCAAGTCCACAGTGGACATAAAATCTGCTCCATGTCTAACTCAGTAATAAAAAGAGCATCATCACTGGAAATCCATGTTGGAACGGAAATAAACAATGCATTACTAAGGTTTTATTTATAATATTTGTTGAATGGAAAGGGGCAGTGAACCAGAACCTTTCTCTGTCCCATATGAAACACCCTTTGGAACCTGGGGATGCAAAAACGATGCAGGAATGGGAACCACTCTGACCTCACAGCTGCTGATGGAGTGCTCTGAATGAGAAATCCAGCATTTTTTAGCGCTGAAGGAGCCAAAGGCTCAGGGAAAGCAGTGCAGTCTGTGCCACAGCAGCAACAGCTGAGAGCTGTTGTGATTCAGATACTCATGCTTTTCCCTTCAGGTATTTATATACATTAATAAAATCTCCCCCTGAGCCTTCTCTGCTGCAGGCTGAACAGTCCCAACTCCTTCAGCCTTTCCTCATAGAAGAGGTGCTCCACTCCTCTTCATCTTGGTAGCCCTTCATTGAACTCTCTCCAGTATGTCCACCTCTCCCTTGTACTTGGGAGCCCAGAACTGGACACAGGACTCCAGGTGTGGCCTCACCGCTGCTGAATAAAAGGGGAAGGATCATCTCCCTTGACCTGCTGTCAGTACTTCACTTCACAGCCTGGAATAACATTAGCATTCTTCATGACAAGGGCACATTGCTGGCTTATGTTCAAATTCGTGTCCAGAAGGACCCCTCAGATCCATTTCTGCCAAGCTGCTCTCCAGCTGGATGGCCCCCAGCATGTATTGGTGCACAGGGTTGTTCCTCCACAGGTGCAGGACTTTGACCCTGCCCTTGTTGAATTTCATGAGGTTCCTCTCAGCCCATTTCTCCAGCCTTCTGAGTATATCAACCACACATCCCAGTTTAGTATCAGCAGCAAACATGCTGAGGGCACACTCTAAGTACACCACTAGTTACTGGCCTCCTACTAGACTTCATGCTACTGATAACTACCCTCTGGGCCCAGCCTTTCAGTCCACCTCACTGTCTGCTCATCCAGCTTGTACTTCATCAGCTCCTCTATGAGGAGCTTATTGGAGATGGTGTCAAAGCCCTTCCTGAAGTCCAGGTAGACAATATCCACTGTTCTCTCCTCATCTACCAGGCCAGTCCCTTTGTTACAGAAGATTATCAAGTTGGCCCAGCATGACTTCCCCTTCGTGAATGCATGCTGCCTACTCCAGATGATATGGATATCTGCTTGAAGGTATGGATGCTTAGAGCAAGGGTTTTGCCCTGGGTTCTGCTCCCTTTACCATCCAGTAGTACTATCTGCAAAGCTTCCCCCTCTATGACAAGTGGAGCATCTTACTCTGGTTCAGGCACAGGAGAGTGAGAGCTGCATTGATGGAGCTGAAGGGGGTCTCTCCTCCTCAACTCATCCCAAGGGGACAGGGAAAGGGGGTCCCACGCACTTTTCCAAGACCCTGCACAATTGCAGTGTGAAAACTACCTGTGAAAGTGGAGAAGAAAGTGCAGAAGTATCAGGAGAGCAATAAACAGGGCACTTATCTCTTCCTTAATCACAGCCCAGCCTTCAGTGAGTCTGCAGGGAGAGCTAATGGATTAAATAAAGGTATTAAATGAAATCTTGGAAACATTTCCCTCACCTGGCAGGACCAAGAAGCTGACAATATGAGGGAGCGCTCCCAGCACATCTGGACTATAAGAGACAGACAAAGGAGCAAGGGCTGCAGTCACTTGTAGCTGGCCATGGCATTTAATAACCTGGGTTTGCCCTGTTGGTGCCAAGGCCAATCCTGAAATTTCCTGAGTATATCCTTCAGCAATTCCAGATGGACTCAACAGGATGCTCTTTCTCAAGCTTTCAGGAGGAGTTTTATTTTGCTATGAGTACTTGCTGCAGTGCCAGGCCATCTCCAGGGCTGGGCCCTACGCATGAGGCACATGAGCAGAGCCACAGCTCTTTTGCAGACAAAGACTACAGCAGCATCCTAAGAGATGCCTTGATCAGTTACTGATATGACCTGCGCAAAATCTTGCAGGGATGTCCTTAAAATGCCTGTTTGGGTCTCCAGGTGCCCTTTTATCAGAAGTAAGGGTACAAAATGTATGGCTGAAGATGAGGAGTCCTGGTGCCATGGGTGGCTAAGTGTAGATGGGATCTCACCAGGAGGGGTCCAGTAGTAAAATTACTGTTCACAACTGGGAAGTGGAGGTGGAATAATGTATTGTTAATTGCACTTTAGTGCAATGGGTTTTAATGCTGGCTACATTCCTGGGCCATAGGATCTCACCTTTGGTGGTGCTTTCAGCAAGGATGCGGTAAGCTTTCCTCCTCCTTCCTCTGTTGTGAAGCCCTTCCCCTTAAAAACATTAGGAATAGCAGAGCTTTTCATCATTTCAGGGGATAATCCAGAATGTGTGAACTAGCCCTGCCCCTCAGGTGACTGAAGTACAGCTAGATACCAGGGGTTATCTGCTTTCTCTTTTACTAAGTGGACTGGATGGTTGGAGACCCTTCATGACCAGGTGGCTTGCAAGTGTTCACGGAGAGGGCAGCTCTGCTCACAGCTGAAATTAACACTGTGAACTCAAGTCCAGAAAGTCAACTTCAAGTGCTGTGGGCAAAACTAACACGTCTGTTGGGAGAAAGCAAATCACGTTAATAAATAGTTCAAAGTATTTTCTCAACATAAGGCTAAATTAATATAATGCACTTCATAGGGACAAATCAACAGCAATCAGGCTAATCAAATTGACGTTTAAAATAATCTGACACAAGTAGAAAATCCTATTTAGCTAAGTAATGATGCCAGTCATTTTATTCAGTCACTTTCAGAGTATAAAGAGAATCCTTCATCTTTGAAGTCAGTGACATTAGTTTCTTCAGCTTCTTTTCCCTTTCCTGGTACACCTTCCCTTGCTTTCAGAGGGTTACTGGCTAGGGCATCTGTCTCCCACAATCCCCACGCCATCACCACCTCAATAAAACCTCAGCAGAAATCATGCTTCATTAATACGCACCATCAACATCTTCTGGTAGCGTTACACAAGCATTAGGTGTCAGTCAGATTGTCATTAGAGGTTGCTTGAGTATTACTGGCTCTCATTACAGACCCCTCCTTACTTTTCAGACAAAACCACACTGAACTCACTGCTGTGCTGTACTGGCAGTGGGGAAAGTTCAGGTCGATGAGGTATAGCTAAGAGCAAGGTCAAGATCAGATCTGCAAGGAGCTGCGCTGGGTAGCTGCTGTGGGACTGTGGGAGATAGTGACAGCACAGCAAAGCTGACCCCACCAATGGGACCTAATGTCATAATTCAAGCAACAGTAATTAAAACAAAGCAACAGGGTATTATTTGGATAATAAACCCGCCTTAAAAGAGTGTTGGTTCTCAAACCCCTGAGCTAACTAACTCAGCCCACTGGTCCCACTGACAAAGTTGTATCAGTACCATGCCTGCTCAAGAAGCAGCCCCAGGTGAAAGCAGTATGGAAGGAGGTAGGCATGGAAATGAAGAATTAACAGCTAATTCATTCATCAGATACATGCAGGCTTTGTCATCTCATTAGGTCGTAACACACACAGTCCCACCATTGCACTCACTATGCAATTTTAGGTCCTTGGCTCACTACTGATTTGCCTCCTTCCATAATTTTATTTCTGAAATTAAGAATTGTTATTTCGTTCTGTTTGTGTTCCTGAGAAGCAGTTACGCCTTTGCACAGCTATGACAGTCAGCACATGCAAAGGTACACAATTCAGGCAGGTGCTCAGTGTCATTTTCTTCCTCACCCAGGCTACCAGTTGGGCTTTTCTAAATATCTCAGTTTTGTGGGTGGGTGATTTACCTGCTTTGACTTCTGGAACCATATTCTTCCTGCCCAGGAGGCTCCAAACTCCAGAAATGTTTTTGACCCATTTCTTTTGCTCTGTACTAGACTTCTCTGGGTTTCATCCCCAGAACCCCAGCAAGGAATTAGTCCTTTCCTTTGGTCCTTGACTGTCCCATTACCTCCACTGCCCTGGTGTCAAGAAGCCCATACGCAGGAAGCTTTTTCAGAAACTCTCCATTACTCTTCTCCAGCTCTGAATAGAAATGACAATGAAGTTGCTCGTCTATTACACTATCTGCCATCTGGAGAGGCTATCCCACGTACAGAAAAGAGTTAACATGAGCTCAGGGATTCAACCATATCTCAACAGTTTGAATATATGTGGACTTTCAAAGAGGATTAGATGCAAAAAATATTACCATGCCATTTCAGCACCAGAGGCACTGAAGATGTAAATTTAAGGATGTAGGCAATGCAACTACCTGGGCTATGGTTTCCAAGGGACATCACGTCTCCTCTCTCTTTCCTCAGTCTGGACACTGGAAGATGGCTATGTGCAATCAACTCTCTGCTCTCCAAGATCCTGGAGATCATCCAAGGGCTCAGCTACTCAGATTAGCAGAAAAATCTTAGTAACATGGAACATAACAGGATGCAAAGAGCAAAGATACTGCAGGGGCTCTGCAGAGGGGGAGTGTGTACCTGGGAACATTTCTTCCCTGTTCCTCTTGTTCCCCCTGGCTCCTGCACTTCCCAGTTCCCTGTTAGTACAGGCCTGTCCAAGTGATACCACACAGCACTGCTCCTAGGGCATGAGACTGTGTGGAACAGAGATGCATGGGTTGTTCTGAAGTAGCAGGAGTGCCATCAAACTAGATGCTTTTGAAGTCCATCTGGCTTTACACAGATAATCGTTTCACAAACCATCCTCATGTGGATCCTGTGCAGAGCTTGCTGGCCCCATGGTTTAATCACTGTGGCTCCATGCTGTGAAAAAGCTGCCAAAGTGCTTCTGAACCGCAGCTGGTCATAGCAACAATGGCTGGGCTTGCAGAGTAGAGTGTCCAACCCATAACACCACCCTGGACTTGAAATGCTACTATAAGAGCCAACTCTCATGTCTTCATCTACAGCACAGCAAACTCACAGCCTGGACAAATGACCTGTGAGAGCTGGGATTTTATTATGTTTTTCAAGTATGTGTGTCTCCACAACAGTGTCCAGCAACCTGCTTGGGTGACAGGCACCAAGGCATGCTCGGTCACCCATTGGGATGGCACCGTCAGTGGGGGAGAGGGCTGCTGCAGGCTGCTCCACAGGGCCGGCGATGCTGTGAACTCGGGAGGAGCAGGTCCTCAGACAAGAATGAGAAATCATCACTCAAAGGTGTTGCATGAGCTCTGGAGATGCATGACCAAGTGAGCCAAACACCCTCTTTTATATCAGAGACTTTTTTCTCTATGCAGCCACCAAAAAGTCTCAGCTGTGATTTTTTTCCAGCCAGTGCTAGTGTCAGATGCCTGTGGGGGGACTTTGAAGTGCCAGGTTTAGCTACACCAGTGTAAGGTACCTGCTGTAAACATGGCTGACGTCCGTATCTGCCCTTCATTCCTACAGCAGCCCTGTCCCCTCTCTCCCTTCTCCTCTCTAATAAAGACATCCTGCCAAGCACCATGCTTTTCAAGAAGGCTCATAGTTGCCAGTTGTCCTGGCTTTGGCTTCATGTGGGCCTGGAGAAGAAAAGGTGACTCTTCCTCTGCCTCCTTTAATTCCCCCATTAATTAGATCACAATAAAAGGGAAGCAGCAGTGTAATTTAATTGTCCTCCAAGCACAATGAGGTGGAGAGGGGTGCTAGCAAGGAGGAGTCCTGCCCATGAGATGCCTTCTTTATTCCCCTATATTTTAATTTGAAGGGGGATCCTTGGCGTTGGCTTCCTCTCTCCAGGTCCCTTCTCATGCTGAATGGGAGCAAATTGCCAAAGTTTGCCGTGCTGCAGCTTCCCCACATCAGGAGCAGAGAAAATCCAGACGACCTCGCTCTGTGCTGGCTGTAGGGCTGGGGGATGGGCATTAATTAGGCAATTCTTGAGCAGAGCTCTGAAATACAAAGTACTCCCTCATTGTGGCTGTCAGGCAGGTCCTGTAACTTGGCAGAGCATTGTTGGATCCCGTCCTGTCTCCAGCGAGCAGGAGCCAGAGTGGGGGAGGAGGGATTGGGAGATCTGTGTAAGGAGTATTTCCTGCAGAGAGACAAACTCATTAACAAAGAAAGCAGGAGCAGCAGCCAGAGTTGCTGCAGCTGATGCAGGTTGTGAAATGGCTCTGGAGCTCAATTTAAAAGTAGCAGAGGCTCAGGCACACAAACAGACTACCTTGGGTAGGAAGGCACCTTGCATGAACAGAGCACCAGTGCCTCTGTGTAACTGTGCTCTTTCCCCCAGGCAAACTTACGATAACACAGAGTTTTCCATCAAGGCTTGCAGCTTTGCTGAGATACCTACTTTCCTACACAGAGTTGTAGCAGGCAGATGGACAGCTACTCTGCTCTGTCTGATGCGCGGTAATGTGTTTGTTATCTCATTTTTCCTTGAAGACAGCGATAGCTTTTTTATTCCTCTTAACTTCTTTGCATTCCTCTAAAACTTTCTCCAGTCTAACCCTTCAGTAAATAGTCACTAACAATTGGAAAGTTACATTAAAGCGATGTTTTGCTGGGGAGCTACTAGCTGTTATGGTAGGTAAGCTCAAGAAAGGTGTTGAGCTGGAGTCAAGGGACACCAGGACTTTGTTTCCACTTTGATCTCAGGTGATTTTTTTTTTCCAGAGACCTTGACATGAGTGAGTTTATATATGATGGAGAGATCAGTGACAGGGGCTTAATCCATAGAGGTGGGTGACACTGCACTACTCTTCTTGCCCAAATGGCTGGAACAAGATGGGGGAGGAGAGTGGGGCAACCTTGAGCCTCTGTGCAGGAGGTGAAACAGGAGACTCGGCTCTGTATTCAGCAATGATCCACTGGAAAGGAAGCAAAGGCAGCAGGTTACACAGCTGGGGAACAGGATTGCCTGAGGGAGTCCTGGTCAATAGGACCAACCCACCTTGCTATAAGCCATGAAGGAAGGGAGAATAAGCAGTGGTGGTCTGCCATAATGCCCGTCAGCCTGCCACTGAGATACTAAAGCCTCCTTCCACTCAGTGTTGGCCTGACTGTCATCCAGCACCTTGTGCCATAGTCATAGGTGCTGGATTTCTCATCTTGCCCTCTTCTTGTGCTTCAGCAGCCTTTCCTCTTCTCAGTACCTGGCATGGAGGGGTCCCCAGCTGGCTACTGCAAGGGGGGCCATGTTGTCCTCCTACAACCAGATGAGAAAGAGAGTTAAAGAGATGCTAGGGATTCAGGTAGCTCCACAAGGGGACATAGCTGCCAGACACATTCTAACCAGAGGTTTCAAGGAGAAAGCAGGGGCTACTTGTCCATCCTCAGATCTCTGGGAGATACCAGAAGAAGGGTGGTGGCTGTTTATAAGAGATGCAGCTTACCGGCACAGCAGGGAGGCTTGAATACACTCCAGCACTGAAAAAATGCTGTGGTGGCTCTGCAGGGAAGGATGTGTTGCTGTGCCTGGATGTCTGCTGCACAACTTCCTGAAGAAAAGGGCTGGAGCTAGAAGGAGCCCAGTGCCTGGCTGTAACAACCCTAAGCAACATCTGTGGCTAACAGCTCCTAGAGTTTTGATCCACAAACTTGCTACTGCAGTCCTGAGGTCTGTTCCCCATCTTTTACCTGCTCCCAAGCCCCTTGCATAACCAGGTATTTATTCACCTCTTGCTGGTTGCCTGGCATCCTTCTGTTCTGAGTTTATCCCACCTTCTTGGTCAGTCTGCCTGTGCTTTTTCAGTCCTAGCCTTCCTTCCTCCAGCAACACCTCACCTCTCACTGCAGTAGCAGGGGGTAGAAAGCTGCAGCCTAGATACTTGTGAATTGGAAGCAGCTGAAAGCAGGGTCACTCTAATTGGTACTATCACTGGACTTGTCACTAAAAGGGGTCTGCAGTTGGTTTATAGGTAACCTGAATTTACATAGCCACATGTACAATGTGTAACATCTATGGGGAAACTCTCACTAGCCCTTCATCTGCTGCTGGACACTAGAGACCATTAACTACATGAGGTGGTAGCTACAATTACAAGCACGTACGTTTTCATGGTTTGGGTTGTTCAGTGCTCTGCCCTGAAATTCCCAAGTTGATCTTCAGTTCCTCTTCCCCATCAAGACAAAAAGGTCTCACTGGTAAATTATTCTTCTTTCCTCACTCTAAAATGTCTGGAGTAGAAAGTGTACATGCTTATGACTTCCCCTCCAGGTGTCTTGTGATTTAATTAATACCAAGTCACATTTGAATATCTTCTGAGATGGAGACATAATACTAATCCACTTGCATAGGAAAAGGTATATGTAGAGAATTGTTTCTGTGTCTCTTTTAATATGAGAAAAATGTCTATTGAAGAGTAACTTCCTTACATATTTCTGATTAATTTCTGTTTTCATTTAAATTTTATAAAATAATGATGTAAGTCGATATGCTTTTGAGAATTTTGGCCCCCAAACTACTGCAGGATCAGATACTTACCACTGGCCAGTGTTCAGCCTACTGCAGGTTGTCTGACTCTGCAATATCAGGCTGAGACAGACTGGTAAGGTTCTCCCATGTGAAGACTGGCCCTCAGCTGCCTGGATTAGGCTGTATTTCTGACCAAAAGTGGTAGGAAATGCTTTGCAGAAATGTGGCCATTCGGAAATTCTGCCAGAAGTAGACAAAAGCAAGGATGTACCTGGTTCATCAAGTGACTTCATTGCCTGTGGGACTGAGCCCCTGTTCCCAGCCCTGTGTCTCCACAGCAGCCACGTTTGCGACCTTCACCTCCAGGTCTTCTGCTCTTTGCAAGTCCTTCTGGAATAATTTTGCTTGGCCTAGAGCTCAATATTCATTTTCCAACCATCTCTACTAACTGGTTAATACCCAACCTGTGTCTAAATCATATTCCAAGTTCAAACACAGTTATAATCAAGGACACAGCTGCTGAACAGGCAGAATAAGAAAGAGATGCAAACCAGAATGGCAGGCAAACACACTCAGACTTTGACACTTGAGATGTTTATAACCCAGACTATTTACAGTGAGATGTCAAACATCATTTGAAGATGAACAAATAGTCTTGCAACTAAACAAGCAGGAGAAGTAACAGTAGCTAAAAACATGTGTGAGATGCCTCTGAGCCTGGTCATTTGAAGGATGGCTTAGAAAGGATGACACAAGGCTGTCAAACTAGTCCTTTCACTTCTCGTGTCATAATGTACTGCAATATCAGATAACCTAAAAAATGCAACATGATTTCTTTTCTGGTGTGCATAAGACTAAATCCTATTGCCTTGTCTCTGTCTGACCTGCAGGATATCCTGACCTGACACTGCTTCTGATGATTTTCTTTCTTCCAAGTAAGCTTTGTAGAGAACTTGCTACACAGAAGTGCCTGCTGGGGAAAGACATACTGACAGCAATCCCCACAACCTTGAAAGCTTAAGTAGTAACTCCTCCTGTATATCCTGCACACAGAGGATATCTTTGGGTATACCAAACTGAAAATACCATGCCTCATTTTGTTTGCACTCACAGATTGTGAGCTGTGTGCATGGCGAATCCCAGGAAAAACACTCTCAAGCTGAAGGTGAGGCTGTAAGTGTGTGTGTCTGTGTGTACACACATTCATATAGAGAGACTACTAAATTACTTGTACCAGAAAGAAATGCATGGCTTGCCTCCAAGATGTTCTCCTCTGCATGAGAGGTAAGATGTGGAATATAGTGTCCTTACATGAGGTTGTCCTTAGCTCCTGTATTTATGTACAATTAAGTTAACTCAAGGCTTACCTGGTTGTAAACTCTGTACAAAGCTGTCAGGCACAATACTACAGCTTTAACTGTGACTTGACAGCACTGGAACCTATGCGCTGTCTTGAGTCCAAGTAATTTTACTGGGATTTGATGCTAAAATGTATGGTGTTGCTAGTACTTGCTGGTGGAAGGAGTTAATCTACTCTGCATTGAAATATGCACATTTTAATTTCTTGTCCTCATTGCTCGATTAATAGGCAACCTCAGAAGGTGGTCAGAGCATTTCTGGTTGGTGCAACTCTCTGCCTACCGAGTCTGAAGGTGGAAGTGGGGAGCAGAAGTGAGCCTGCAATCATGCTCTTGGCAATGTAACACAGACTGACAGCCTGGGTACTACAGAAGCAGCAGGAGGCAAGTGTGTCCAATTTCTTTACAGGATGTGATTTCCATGCTCATCAGATAGTGGAAACTGAAATAAATAAAATTAATGACCTACTGGGACTGTTGCAGACAGTGCCTATAGAAGTTCTTAGGCAGAAGGTGCACTTTCACACTCTAAGTGCTCTTAATGAAGTCACCAAGTGTGCAAAGAACGGAAATCCTGATGATATCCCACATTTTCTCCAACCATCTCCTACATCAAATGCTCACAAATGAATGAAGGGTGAGATTAGAAGCAAAGGTGGGAAGAAAAATCTTTCTCCCACTGGAGAGAGGATGCTCTAGAAAAATCACTGCTGAGCCCCAGGAATACTGAACAAAATTCAGAAGTGATCATAAAGGGACACAGAAGTCTGGCAACTAGCTAGACAGGAGCACAGTGCAGAGCAGGACCCTATAATAGCTAGTCATGCCCATATCTTGGAATACATGCTGCTGTACTCCAAGTTGTATCATCCTCGAAGAAATGTATTAGCACTATAGAGTGACAAAATCCACAGGATTGTGTCCTTAAGCGTCTTGTTTCCCCAACTCTCTCACACAGACCTGCCCAGTCCATTTTCAGCCTTCAAAACCAGGTCACTCTCTTTCCTTGCTGAGGAGCAGTGATGGAGTTGGGAGGATCCAGACCTAGAAGCCCAGCAGCACTGCCAGGTTCTAGAGTTAGACAGGGGAAAGACAGGGAATGGTCCTTCTAAGAGGAGTGACTAAATAGATTAAGAATGTTGCCCAGAAAAAAAGATGATGAAGCCCCCGGAGGAAGCATTATTCAGTTGCTTATGTGATTTCACTGGATGACTCTAGTTCTTGGGTTATTGGGCAGCATCTCTGCAACCACCAGGAAGGGCTTTCTCCACAGCACACGCCATGCATTGTGGAACTAATCACCATGGGATGTTGTGAGGGCATAAACCATAAACATGTTCAAAGAGACCTGAAAAAACTCAGCAGATGAAATTTGGTATCAGACAAGACGTAACTTCTGATAAAGCAACTGGCTGTGTAGGAATGTCTCCTTCCTCTGCCCCTGTTTTCCTAAGTTTCTAATCCACTGACTAGACTGGGAGCCGGCCCCAGTATTCTCTTGCTCTTACACACTGTTTTTAATTTTTTAAGTTTAAAATTAGGAGATATGAGGCTCTGTCCTTTTCAGTCTTGTTGTCTTGGGAGCTAGTAAAACCCTCGGTGAGGTAGCTTTGAGCAATGGACTGCTCCTGAGACTGTGGACCATGACTTACAACAAGGTCTGGTTTTCCTCAACATAAAGTGGGGGATTTTTCTCTGCTGGTTGCAAAGCTTTTGTAACTCTGACACACCATGCCCCTCTCCTCAAGAGCCAAGATGTGGAACTCATCCTACAAATTCCAGTCCTGATTCAGGAAGGACCTACTGCTGAGATGGCAGCTATTTACTTATTTCACTTTAAGATTCAGTCTTCACAGTCAAAGAAAGAGCTAGGAAAAAAAAAAAATAAAAAAGAAAATTTAAATTAATGCTGCTGCTGGTTTCTGGAAGAAATGCAGTAAGAAACACCTTTGGTGTGAGACTAATATTATACCAATATAAAAATTAATTTCCCTCTTTTGAAAGTAAAAAATAATTAACTGTGAAGTGCTGGCAATATAATACCAGCTCTGAGTGGTAGTGCATATATTTCATACTTTAGTTGTCCAGTTCTGAGAGATGGTAGGGGATAAGGTTTATAACACGGATATTATCTCCACATCAAAGAGGTATTTTCTTTTCATTTTAGAGAGAGTTCATAGCCACAGAAAAGTTAAGCTTTGCACAAGTCATAATTAACAGCAAGGATGGCTACTAGGCAAAAGAAATCTTTGGAAATGGGCAGATATTTATTTCCCTGGACATTAAGGAAAACATTTTTGGGGAGCTGTTTTTGCTGGTATTAATCCCAAACTCTTGTCCTGACATCAAAGACCTGGTGGGAAAATTGAGCAAATGGGAGTATTTTTCCTGAAGAAAAATCATTAAAAGCATAATCTCACTGTGCTTCGGTTATGTTTTTGTCAGTCATCTCGAGGCTTCAAGGCTCAGTGTATTCTGGGATAAAACTTCTCAGTCTTCAGTGCTTTGGGAAGACTCACTGGATCTCTTATAGAATTTATTGTTCCAGGACAGGTGAAAGTGAAGTTTAACTGTGTGACTATTCAGCAGAGGCATGCTCTATACCATGCTCTATAACATCCCAGATCAAAGATGTAGTTAAGATGCACAGATCTGCTCAGTACAGTAGGGTGAAAACCATTTCCAAGCTCTGCTCTGTGCTGATAAAGCCATGTCTTCCCAAATCACAGTGAACAGAAATGGGGCTGGGCTTGCCTAACAGAAGGCAAACAGGGGAAGAAAAGCAATAGCTCAGTAAATGAAGTTCACAAAATCACAAACTAATTGAAGCTGGGCAGGTGCTCCAGAGGCCACCTAGTCCAAACCTCCACTCAAAGTAGGCCCAATTAAAGCACATTATTTATGGCTTTGTCTGGCTGAGTTCTGAATCTCTCCAAGAAGGGAATTTTCATAACTTCTCTGGGCACTACTTCAATCTTTGATGACCCTTATGATAAAGAAGCTTTTCCTCTACCACTTTGTCCTGGTTTGAATTAGAACCAAACTAATTCTGTTCAGTGATTTTACTTTTCAGCTAAGTCTCTTCTAGCTAGCCGCGCTTTCTGAAGTTGACACACATCCAGATTTTTCATGTTCCACTTTGTGCCCATTGCGTCTTCTGCTACAGCACACCACTGAGGAAAGTCTGGTTCTATCTTCTCTGTGCCTTCCCATTGCAGACAGCAGTAAGGTCTCCCCATACCTTGTCGTTTTAAGGCTGAACAAACCCCGTTCTTGCAGCCTCTCGCCATATGTCATATGCTGCTGTTCCCTAACCATCTTAGTGACCCACTGCTGAACTCTGTGTTAATATCTTTCTTTACTGGGGAGCCCCAAACTGGACAGGATACTCCAGATGCATTGTTAGGATGGGTGAAACAAATTGATTCTGCAATTTGAAATCCCAAATTTAGTGTCAGCAATATACCCCTGGTCTCAGGATAAGAAGTTTCCATCTCCCTTGTTGACAGCGCATGCCCATAACCAGACTGGGGATTTTGCACAGAGAGCAGTGGGAACGCTGTAAGGAAAAAAAGAGTTTTGGTAGATAATTAAAAATAAAAACAAGTGTAGGCATTAGATCAGCTATGAGTCCAAACTGCCACAGGTCCAGACTGTAAATATTCTTTGAAATGCCAGTTGTTTCTGCACACCACAGCAAAGGTGGCAGTTGGGCATGAAGCTCAGGTGCACCCCAGTTGCATGCAGCCCTGCCAATGTAGGATTACAGCCCGCTCCCTTTTTGCAAGATGACCACAGCAGTAGCAGATCATAGCGGTGGAGAAGAAGTGGGTACAGGACTCTGCAACAGCATTCAAGGGAGGAGGGGGTTGTTGAGGTAAAACTGTCTGGAGAAATAACATTAAATAAGAGCTTAAAGACTATAAATGCACAACCTTTGATGCTATGCAGCTCTTGCAGGTGGAAGAGGAAGGCACAGGGATGGATGCACCCAGGGAGCCAGGAGCCACAGGGGATCCAGTTTTTCTCCAGGCTGATCATTTGCTCAGCTATTATGGAAGTTCAGCAGATCCATTCTCTGACACTGAGTGGGTGGGTGGTGGGGGAGGGAGTAATGGAGCTAACACGGTGGATTTTAAGCAGCATCTGCTGAGCATGCCAGCTTGGAGGCAGAAAGCAGTGCTGAAGGAAAAGGAAGGGATTGTGGAGCCCTCCCTCCCACCCGCCATGCTGCTGTGCTGCTGTAACTGGCAGGCAGTGGGGTAATGCCTTCACATGGCTTGAAACAGCCTCTTAAATATTGTTAAATGGCTTAAAATTCTCAAGGTGATCTGGATTGAAGTGCAGACTTTCAGTACTTTTACTGTTTGTCTTTGTGACTGATGTTTTTTTTCCCCTCTGTTATCAGGCTGTGACTTTCCATGTATTTCTGTGATAAATCACTCGCCCTAATTATTGTGCCATTTAGAAAAAGGCAGGGGGCTGACAGGGAGAGAAGTTTTGCTATATTATGCATGCATATATACATAATACATTTTATTCTAATGGGCTGTTCCAGGCATGTGAGACGCCCAGGTCACCTAGAGACAGATACCAACACAGGAAATGTATTTTAACAACAAAACCTGTTGTTAAAGCCAAGCCCCCATGTAGTGGGTCTGTCTG